>ARYC01019883.1:0-26214 GCA_000711775.1 Oxytricha trifallax
AACTAGAGAGGACAATTTAAATTAAATGCGAGAGAGGTAGGTCCCACATACCTCGCAAGAATTAAGGATGTAATCAATAGGTATTGATTCTTAAAAGCAGTAGTAGTCTCAGCTTTTCCCAATGATTAAATCAAGTTCTTTGGCTTACTTAAACCAAGACTAAATATCTAGACTTCCAAGTGACTATAACTAGTATAAAAAGGACTAAATGCAGCAGTTACTGTAGCCCTTGAAAAAGGACGTGAGTTTT
Organism: Oxytricha trifallax; assembly: GCA_000711775.1. NCBI lineage: Eukaryota > Ciliophora > Spirotrichea > Sporadotrichida > Oxytrichidae > Oxytricha > Oxytricha trifallax. Next base: position 251 of record ARYC01019883.1, read on the forward strand.
ACTAACAGTAAGAATATGGGAGACTTGAAAAGGAAATTTAGAAACAAGTTGAGCAGTCAAAGGCATAAGGGTTCAACACAGCATCCATTAACACTAAAGTGCAAATAAACCACCAAAGCAAGTATAAACAAAGAAATAATGTTAAAAATAGATATGCATCTATTGATGCCATTAGAGAAGAGAGCATTTTATGAAAAGCACATTATCAAACTGATATGCATTTGTTTGGAATAATTATTTTAAAATCCTTATTTTATTCATTCAAGATAGTTTTTATCCTCTTGGGTTATGCATGAAATTTCATGTTGATTTTAATTGGAATTTGCAGAATATATAGTATTAAATACTAATAAAGTAATATATAATTAAGAGTTAGAATGAGTACTGAAGGCATGATTGTAGAGCAATAAAGTTCCTCAGCAAATATTGTAGGAATACATTTGATTTGGGAAAATAAATAATAAATAAAATTTTAATAAAATAATTTCGTGGCAGTTAACTTTCTGAAAACTTAGGCAATATGGTACTTGTGCGATAGAAAATTCAAAATTAGCTGGACTTTACAACTAGCGGTACCGCTCTATCGGACCTTGGAGTGAGAAAACGATACTTTAATTTTGGGGTTATTTTTTTAGTTGATTTTAATGCCAAAATCAAAGTCTCGTTATCTCTCTTCAAGGATCCGATAGAGGGATACCGCCAATAGTAAAGTCCAGCTAGTTTTGAATTCTCTATCGAACAAGTACCATATTGTCTAGGTTTCCAGAAAGTTAACTGCCACGAAATTATTTTATTAAAATTTTATTTATTATTTATTTTCTCAAAACAAATGTATTCCTACAATAATGTTTTGTTTGAACCAACCTTTTACCAACCAGATATTGACGATGACAAAATGGAAGAAACAAATACCGATTTCTCCATGAACTAATCAACCACTGGATCAGTTTTAGATCCCTCTATATTTGCAGCTCATAAAGTGTAAGTATAAATGGCGAAATAAGCATTAAAATGATTTCTGATATCAAAATAGATCTTGAATATTCAGCTTGTTAATCATATTATAGGCGTTGCTGTATGTGCGGAATCATGATGTTACCAAATGAATCAAATACTTGCATAAATTGCTTGAAGTCTTCTATTGATGTGACAGAGGGAATTACTAAATCGATTAATTTGAGTCACTGCAGAGAGTGCAATCGTTATTTAAGACCACCCTGGTAATCTGCCGAATTAGAGTCCCCTGAGCTTCTCTCACTCTGCTTAAAGAACATCAAAGGACTCAAGAGAGTAAAGTTAATTGATGCTGGCTTCTTGTATACTGAACCTCATTCACGCAGATTGAAAGTTAAGTTAACAGTGCAGAAGGAAGTACTTAATGGCACTCTTTTGCAATAGAGCTTCGTTGTAGAATTCGTAGTGAATAATCTTCAATGCGATGATTGTAAGAAGACATATACCCCTCATACATGGATTGCTCAGGCTCAAATCAGACAGAGAGTTACTCATAAACGTACCTTCTTGTTCTTGGAGTAATTGATTATTAAGCACAATGCAGCAGAGAAATCTCTTGGTATCAAGGAAATTTAAATTCTATAATATACTTATTAATAGAAAATTTAAATGCATGATGGATTAGATTTCCAATTCAAGAATAGATCCCATGCTAATCGTTTAGTTGACTTCATCTCAGGTACTGTCCCAACAAAAGTCAAGACAGCCAAGTAACTCGTTTCTCACGATTTGCGTAACAACGTATTCAGTTTTAAGTATACTTTTTCAGTCGAAATCGCCCCAATCTGTAGAGATGATCTAGCTGTCCTTTCAAAGCCCCTCTCTTAACTATTAGGTGGTAAAACCCCGTTAGTCAATTAAGAATGAAGATCGGGGATTAAGAATAAAGAAATTAAAAATATATTATTATTAGCTAAAATTAATTATAATTAGGCGAAAAACAAATTTGAGCACCCTTATTGGTTTATTTTATAGAAACAATTATTCGAGCCAATTGTTTTAATTATTAGCCAAAACTTTAAAAATTTACGCAAATAATAATATATTTTTAATTTCTTTATTCTTAATCCCCAATCTTCATTCTTAATTGACTAACGGGGTTTTATCGGTCCCCTAGTTTTAGTTTATAAAATTTCAACCTTCGTGCATATTGTTGATGTTTTTACTATGCAAACTTATGAAATTGATCAAGCTATGTACTGGAAGCATGAATTCTCAGCACTTTGTGGAAGAGATAGATTAACCGAATTTGTAGTTCTTAATATTGAGAATACAGATTTTGATGTTAACATCAGTAGAGCAGCAGCCAAGCAAAAGTTCAAGATGGTCCAAGTCGAAGTTGCCAGAAAGAGTGATTTCGGGAACAATGACAGAACATTCATTATCAATACCCATCTGGGTGAGACTCTTATAATATAGTTAATTAATATACTTGATATCAAATAATAGTCATAACTACAATGATACAGTGCTTGGATTCGATTTAGAAATGATTAACTTAAATGAACTTGAAGAGCTTGAATTAACTAAAACCCTTCCATCAGTAGTTTTAGTAAGAAAGACATACCCCAGGTTCAGAAAGAGACAAAAGCACAGACTCTGGAAACTCAAGCATTTAGAGAAGCAAGGTCTCACAGATGAGAATATTCATGGACACAAGAAAAAGAAAGAAAAGACAGACTAAGGAAAACATTCATCAAATAGATATATTTAAGAAATTTGGAATAGTATAACATGTCATATTATTTTGGATTAGAAGGACTATGACATGTTCTTGCAAGACATTGAAGAAGATCCTGAACTTAGACCTCAAATTGATCTTTACAGAAATGACGATATCATTAAGCAACTTGAAAGCAAATTGGCTGGAATGGATCTAAACAAACCCGTTGAAGAGGAAGTTAAGGAAGTAGCAAAGATTTAACTTTAATTCAATTCAAATTTATAAAGCCCTCTACAGATCCAAAGAACGAGAGAAAGACAGTGAAGGTAGTTAGAAAGACTAAAGAAGGAAAAGAGAAGTAAGAAGAATCAGAGTAATAGAGAAAGAAGAATCAAGCTTTGATCAAAGCCAGTATGAAGGAGAAGAGTGAAGTTAAGCACGGAAGTGACGATGGAAGTGACTGGGACAGCGTAGAAGAGGATTATCAGCACATTCAATTGGATGAGCTCAAGACACTAGAAGACCAGTTGGCAGGTATGTAGATTCATGGAGATGATGTCAATGATGAGGAGGATGCTGATAGCGATAAAGAGGAGGCTAAGAAGCCCAAGAAGAGCAAGAAATGATCAGTAGTTGGCAATGTTAATATTTATTCACTTAATTAAACATAACTAATTATCAATTTAAACTTAACATTCTTTAACAATTTATTAATATTAATTCATAAATATATCACTTTAAGAATGGAAGCCAATAAAATTCAATATAAATATGCAAGTCTTAACTTCAATTAAGAGCTTTTCTGCAAGTCCTAAAAGAAAGAGGTATTTATTACATTCTTAACTTACCCGCTTTAAATTAGGTTGGATGTAGACAAATGATGCTAACCTAACAGGTTAAAAAGTTAGGGATGACGAAGAAACTGCGAAATACTTAATTCCTCCAATTAAAGATCAGATACATTTGCTGTTACTTGAGAATATTCATATTCTCAAAGTTGAGAGCGAGGATGAAATTGAAAGTTAACTCAAGGGAGTGGTCTTTGTTAACAGAGGCAGGAATATAGATTAGGCACTTAATCAGTAAAGTATAAGATAGTCCTACTACAAATTAATGGTAAATTTTTAAAAAAAATCTTTGAAACAATATATGAATTATAGGATTCTTTGGAGTACAAGCAGCAACAGTAACTAAGATATTTCTATCTAGAAAATTATGTAATACCTCAATAATAACAAGAATTTGAATCAGATTTTACTAAGCACTCTGATTATTATTTATTTGAAACTTCTCCATATACCCATTACTGGAACATTTTAAAGAAAAACTAGCAAATTCCATTTGAAACTTAGACACTACTTTAAAACGACTCAATTTACTCAATCATTAAAAATTCCTAATTTAATTATAATCAGGCTACTTTGGACTTTCACAAACATAAAGAATTTCACCCTTGTAAAATCTAGAAATACATAAAGAAACCATTTTTACTGAGGGAAACTCCTTAAGTAAAGTTCCATGTAGCTTTTAAAGTCTACCTGTTCATTGAAAGTTTAGATCCAATTTAAAGCCATATATCGAATAAAGTTCTTGTAATTTTGAGATCTGATCCCTAATTTATTCCAACTGATTTAATGCAAGATTTTTACTCATAAAAAGTTAAACATCTTAGTGATACATCTAAAGTTGTTATGCAGCATCCAAAAATTAAAGAAACTATAACTTTTGAAGAGTTCAAAGAACGACTCTTAATGACTTATGTAAATTTTGATGAAACTAAATTTTGGAAATAAATCAGTGAGCAAAGCATTTTAATGTTAATTGCTAATTATCCCAATATTTAATTTATAAACGATAAAACTTACTAGATCCTGCAGCTTTCCTTCACTATGGACGATTAAATGGATTTATGGCTGTGCAAAGTTTAAAATTAAGTTAAATTTCAAGTAAAGAATGAATAATTAGGGATAGTTATATCTCAAAATGCTTTACTTTATAAGAAGCAAATAGTTAATGACATAATATCATATTTGGAATACTAAATACAGCTACGAATTTAAGATGAAGAGAAAAGTATAAATAGCAGAAAAAGAATGACTGTAAATTAACTAAAGAATAAAATCAAAAACGATTTTTAAAGTAAGATTTTATAATAAATTTACCATAGAAAAATTTAGAAAATGAGTTGCAGTAAAAAATCGAAAAGCAGAGAGAGATTCAAAGAACGTTATTTAAAAAGATTGATATTGAAAGAATGAAAATTAAGTCAGCCTAGAAATAAGTCATATCCTATAAAGAGATTAACTATAATATAAATATTGATTATATTAAAATAATACTTGCTATTTTAGTGTCTCACATCAAGACTGGATAAAAACATGCCTCTCTACTATCAACATAAAAAAGGTTAGAAAGAGTAAATGGCAAAAACTATTTAATAAATTATAAATTTTGACAATAATAGGATAAGTCAAAACATCCTAAATATTTAACAAGGTGAATAGCATAATCTACTATAACTAAACTAACAAATTGAAAAAATGAAGGAACTTTAAGGTGAAGCTAAGCCAAAATATGTTTAACTGATAGAAGGAATGTTATTTAGCATAAATTTCTTAGAATTCTAAACTTTTTATAATAAAGCTATGCTTGAAATTCATAGTGATTTCGATATTGAATTGGCATTCAGGAAGATATTTCAATAACACTGTTATAGTTTGGATTCAGTTAAAAACAGACATCCTGCTTTAGTAAAAATTGATGATGATGAATGGGTGTAAAAATGGCTCATTAAATTACTCTATCATGGTGGTGAAAATCGACGTTCTAAATCTGTAATAAAAGGCACATTTTTGTTATCAGATAATTTCGAAAGCTCGTAAAATCCTAAGTAGAATAAGTTTAGACGCTTCTTAAGATTTCTAATGAAACGCATTCAAAAGAAAGAACTTGCCAGCAATCAAGGAAGACTCACTTAATAAATCTCAAAAAAGAATGAGAAATAAGAAGAGACAAGCAGTCTTGGTGAAGATGAAATTATGCATGCAATAAACTAATACAAAAGGAGAAAATACTAATAAAGATATGATTAAAATGGGACGATTAATCTCTAGAAAATCTAGACCTCAAAGTTAAGTGAGTATTTTGACGATGAATATGAAGTTAAGATCCCATAGAAGGAGAAATGGATCAAGGATTTAGATAGGAATCACAGTAAGTCAAGCGGTTAGAATGATTTTATAGAGAGTGAGTTAAGTTTTGAAGACCTTGAAGATTAAGATAGAAAGGATTATTAAAATGCAATTGACATTGCTTAAATGGCTTAAAAATTAGGTATATTAAAAGGTAGAGAAAAAGCTTAAGCCCCTGCCACTTAGTCAAGGAATCTTATTTTGCGATTTTTTGTTTATATTTATGAATTAAATCGAAAATAGAACAAGCTTTTCTTTGGCTTAAATTACAGTTCTTCTTCTAATGACTCTAAGGAAGATATATTAGCATATAAAGCTAAAAATGTTGCTAAATTAGAACAACTTAAAACCAATGTTTAGAGCGTGATGAAAACCTATAATATCAATCATAATATGATAACCTACAACTTAACAGAAAATGAAAATGATTTGAAATTGAGAACCTTGCAGAAAAATTAAAGTTAGTAAAATTTAAGAGAGAGGTTAAAATCTACGCTTTAATAAAATAGCAAATAAATCTTACCGAAAGTTACGAAGGATAAAAATCAACTAACTTAATATAAAAACTTGAATCTTAACTTGGAGATTTTAAGAGATACAAATTGTATTTAATCAGCCTAAACTTCAAGATAAAATTTCATTAGAAATGGTTTTCCTGTGAAACTGACTTCTGTTACACCTAGACAGCCTGCAATATTCTAGAGTGACTATCTTACTGAATAAAGAATTATTAGAGATTTGTAGAATGGTTTTAAATCAAGTGATAAAGATTAGCTAAACATTAAAGAAGCTGCGAGAGGATAAACTTCGATGTAAAATTAGAAATTATCTCGATTAAGACAAACTATTCAGAAAATGCTTCTAATGAAAAAGAAATAAAGAATACAGTCAATGTCAGGAGTTTAATCAATACTTAACCTTAAATTTATATTTTTTATTTTATTTATTTATATTAATTCTGATTTGATAAATTATCTCTGCATTAAATAATTTGAGTTTCCAATCGATGCTATTTATTTTATCCCTAAAATTCTCCAAATTTCTTACACTAACTCTTTTATAAAATGTGATCGAAAAAAATCTTTATAAAATGGATAAATTTATTTAATATGGGATTTTGTTTTCAAAATGTCACAAATGGTCTCAGCAAGGTCTAATTTATCTTCAAATTTAGAAAACAGAAATACTTTAAAATCAGGAGAAATGTTACACAATCAAGACCTTAAATCAAACTATGACACTTTAAACAGAGATTTATTTCTAAATCAATATTAAATCTTCAAACATTTTACTAGGCTCTTGCCATTTAATGCTGAGAGTGAAACAATTGTTAAAGATTTGGATTAACTCGCCATTAAATTTAATTATTTTGAGCTTGTTTTGATAACTAAACGAGTTTACAAGTAAATTGAAACATTTGATTTTTATGAATAGATAAAGAATCTTGAAGTTGTTTAATTAGATGAATAAATTTGACTTAATATTTGATTTAATTTTTATTAAAATTTAATTTTTAAAGTTAATTTAAATGGCGTCACTCTCAGATTTCATAATCAAGAAAAAACTTGGTACTTATAAATTGATAAAAATTCATTTTAGGCGAGGGTTCTTATAGTACAGTATCTTTAGCAGTAAGAGTATAAGATGGTCAAGAGTATGCTTTGAAACAAGTCAAAATCTAAAAATTAAGCGAAAAGGAAAAAGAAAATGCATTTAGGTCAATTTTGCTAAAAAATCGGAAGTTTAAATATTCAGAGAAATCAACAAATCTGCCAAAAAAGTGTAGTTTATAATAATATTTTATAAATTTAATATTAGATAATTTATGATTATATTATGAGATTAGAGTAGAGAGAACTCTTAATATTGAGGCTCTCAAAAATATTTAGCAACATAGTTTACATGTGCAAATATAGTTGGTTTATTTTTGTTTGTTTATATATACCGGTACTCTGTCCAAATATCTAGTTTATTCATATATGGAGCGAGTCGCAAAATTTTATTTTTTTTGCGAGCGACTCCCGTTTTATAATCTTAATTAATTACGAGATGTATTCTTTTTTAATATTTCATATTATTATTACTGCATGCTTTTCAATGATAATCATATTCCACTTTCTATTAATGATAAATTTTGAATGTATCAATGAAAGATTTTAAGGTTGTTACTATTATTAGAAACATGTTATATTAGTAAATAACTTATTGCTTTTAAACTTAAACAGCATGCGTTAAAATAAATTAATAATGTGCTAAAAATAATTAGGATATCAGATAATGGAAGAGTTAAAAGCGGAGTCGCTCGCAAAAGAAATTTAATTTTGCGAGTCACTCCAGATAAATAAAAACGCACAATTTTGGCAGAGTAACGGTACAGACAAGAGAGAAAAATGATGCAGCACTATATCCACGACTGAGCTAAACAACCCAATCAATTCTCTTAGTAAATCAAAATGGATGAAATCACTCCATTTGATCAAACAAAAAAAATACATTTAAATTTTTAATATTAAGAATATTATTATAAACAATAGTTTTAAAGTAGGTTTATTAATTTCTTTGAATATTCATTAATTCGATTTAACATTATATTCGACCTATTGAATGAAGTTAGATTTCTTGCATCTATAAAGTAAAAGAATATAATTGGCTATAAAGCAGCTTTTATTGATGAACTCTCTCAGACTCTTTGGTAAATTGAAAATTTTATCAACTTCATATAGTATCATTATGGAATTCGCAGATGATGGGGATTTATATGGGAAATGCGCTGAGCTTAGGAAAAACTAGAGTTACATGAATGAGCAAGACATTTGGCATCTATTCATACAGTTAGTAAAAGGCATTTAGTGTTTGCATTAGCTTAACATAATGCACAGAGACTTAAAGGTAAAATTTATGCTAAATTTCAAAAAATATAGTCTGCAAACGTGTTCTTGTATAAAGATAAAACAGCCAAAATTGGAGATATGAATGTTTCTAAATTAGCAAGAAAAGACGGTTTTAATTACACTTAAACTGGAACGCCATTCTATGCTTCACCAGAGGTGTGGAAAGATGAGCCTTATAATTTCAAATCTGATATCTGGTCTCTAGGCTGTGTCCTATATGAAATGATTGCTCTAAAGCCACCTTTTAATGCTCCTGATATGAACACGTTATATAAGAGAGTATTGAAAGGATTATATCCAAAAATTCCATCAATTTATTCAGGTGAACTAAGTGATATGATTAAAATGCTTTTGAATACCTCCCCTTAACTTAGGCCATCTGCTGATAAAATTCTTAAAATGCCAATTATTCAAAGAAAACTTGAGAAAATGTTTCCTGAAGAGACCAACCCAGACAGCAGTGTCCTTCTTTAAACTCTTAGAAACATGAAAGATATTATGAAACTGAAGTAAAGGTTACCATAGCCTCAAAGTTAAGAAAATCAAAGAATAAAATATTAACAGCATCAAAACAACCTATCAATGAATAGTGATTTAATTTATGATTTCAATTAGAAATCTTCATTGCTAGTGTCCTCTACCAATTAGAGTACTAGAAAAAATCCTCAGAAACTTTTAAGAAATCAAAGCGAGTAGGCTTTACTGAATAACATAAAATCTCATAATCATTTACCTTTATTATCGTTGAATAGATAAGACATTAACCTTTCACATGTTTAAAGCACTACAAACAGTGGTACTATGAGTAAAAATTCATCTTAATTACATGAAAGATTGTTACAAAAAATAAGATAATCTTCTTTAGCAATGAACAAACCCTAATCTGTCTAAAACATAGACAGATTGAATTCCAATATGAACTCAGTCAGCGTTATTCATAATCAATAAAATGAAACGCTTTAAAATAGCATATTAGGGAATAAGTCAAGTCTAATTAATTAAAGCAATTTTGATAAAAGCTTAGAAAGAGCTTGAAGTGAATAAAAACTTGTTAGAGTCCAATCAAAGAATCTGCCTGATATCATATTAAACAAAAAGCCGATACTTCACATTCATTTAAAATTCTTTAACATATATAAGTATTTGTAAGAATGTTAAGTATATTAGGTAAAATTAGCATAGTGCTTAAACCGATACATAAAATAGAGCATTTAATTCTTCTCTTTAGAGAAGACCAACATACTTACAAAGCAAAGATAGTATAAATGTAAATTTCAATGTACAAACAAACATATCAAAACAACATAACTTAATCAGTGATACTGGAAGTCTTCAAAGAAAAGTAAACATTTTGACTTTTATTTTGCTGAAAATAAAATTAGAAATTAAGGTTTATCTATAGACCAGAGTAATAATCTAAACGATTCTCCTATGAGATCCTCAAATATATCCTAGAAATCATTACACGTAAATATTCCAAAACCTATTAAAATTATTAAACCAAAAAGAGTCACTTAGATAGAGATTAGCCCTACTAGATTAGAGAACTCTTGTAAATTATTTAATTTAATTTACTCACAAAACAAATTTCAGTTACAGTCAAGCAACACTCTGCAAACATTAAATACAATATCCTCACAAGGCTAATTGCCAATGCCCTCGTATCTCAGTAAAATCTAAGTAGGTTCTTAACTTCAATCCATTAATGAAGAAAATCAGCCTATGAATCTGCAAGAGTAGTTCTTCAACTCATCCGTTGTACAATAAAACCTGATAAAAGCTTCACTAAGATCTAGTTCTAAGTAATTAACCTTACGTTAACAGCTCTAAATGGACGAAAGAAACCCCTTTCTACCCCCCAGTTCCCCTACATCAAACATTAATACTTAAATGTCAATAAACTTAGAGAACACTAATTCCAGTATCACCAATTCACTCATGAAGTAAAGATAAGCTAGTTTGCATTAACTAACTCTCAATAAAAACTAATCTATTATAGTAGCATCCACGAGTGATAAAGAACAGTTAGTTAACTAACAGCCAATTAATATGAAAAACTACAAGCATAGTGATAAATAAATTAGTAGAAAAAGAAATTCTAAGTAAAATAACTATAGTGTAGATCTCTCTAGCTCAAATATAAGCACATTAAATAAACAGGGAGACTACTCTAAATTATCTAATATATTTATTAAAATGTTAAGTTGATTAAGTGCATGTAATTTTTATTGAATTATTTAGGATTATAAATTATCGATATATCATTTGCAAAGTGAAATGCCGACTACTAAAAATTCCATAATATAATAAAGTCTAATTTAAAAACCTGCTTTTGACCACTAACTTTAATAATAATTAATAAATCCAAACTCTGGTTAAGGATTTGTAGAATAGAGATATAGTTATTTACAGAGTATTGGAATGGTATAAAAAGTTAACAATTAAAATTCTACTACCACAGAGGAAAGAGTGGGTCGATTAAATTTATTAGAGAAAGCGAAGCGAGAATTATAGGATCTTAAATACAATAATCTTTCAATTAACGTTGAAGAAGATCAATTCAATACTAAATTATTACAGTATAAAGTAAAATAGATTATTATTTATATTAATTATATGAGTATTTCATTAAGAATTTATTGTGTAATATTACAAAGTGAAAGTATTGGATAGATTTCAAGATAATTGTCTCCTTCAAAAATATGATTATAAAAATAAATGAATTTGTTAACTTATAAATTTAATTTAAATAAATTGTCTTTTAGATTAATTTCTCATAGTATTCTTACAAAAACATGATCAAATTAAAATTGTCTTATTATAAATTATTTCATAAACTTTTTAGTAATTTATAATGGAAACTTAATCTTACTAAAATATGCAATAGAACTATGTCCCTATTTTTCCCAATAAAATATATAAACTCGAATAAAATGCTTAAGTCAATCTGATATAGTAATAAAAACGTAAAGCATTGAAGTAAAAAAGGAACATTAAAAGAAATGTAAGTATTAAATGATTGTTAAATAAGAATCTTAATACCATTAAAAAAATAATCATGTTTTAACAGTATATATTATAGAAATGGCGAAAAATGTAAAAGTTAAGATTGGAGTAAGTTTTATAGATTTGTATATTAATCAGAGATTTATAGGAAGAGCCTGCAAAATAGTGATTCTAAATATCAAAATGAAGTTGATGATAATCTATAACAAATCAAAATTAAAGCTCTGCAGTACTATCAGAAATAATAGAGTAATAAAGTTGAGAAGCGCAGTAAATTTAAAACCAAGAGAAAAATTAGAAAGCTTAAGAAAAAATATGCTTTGATAAGAGAAATTTTAAAAGTAAGAGTCGATAAAATCCTCCAAAATACCAATGCGAACACTGCATTACCAAATATAAAAGATGTTTAAAAACCTCAAAACTAACAAAAATTTGATGAATCTGATAATAGAAATTTACAAGACTAAAAATACCAGTCATTAATGAGAATTGTAGAGTAAAGAAAGAAATGGGATAAATTTATTATGAAAAAAGTACCAAACGACTAATTGTTTAAGAAAGAGCTATTGTCTAAGTATTTAATTCCAAATAAAGAAATTGAGCCACCAAAATATCCGACTTTAAATTGGCAATATTATTTAGACATACCAAAAAGTGATTGATAAATGTGTAATTAAAGTGCTTTTTTGTATCAATTTTTTTTATCTTTAACGACATTCTAATTTTTATAGTATTTTAACAATTAATGAATATTATTAGCTTTATTAGAGAATTTTAAGTAAGTAGTAGAAGCTAGATATAAATGATTACCTAATAGCAGCGTAATTTTTACTAGGGGATAGACAATTTAACTTATTTAAGGAAGCTGTGCTTATATATACTATATTAATTTATAAAAACACATAGAAAATTTAATAGAGTGATTCATTCATATGTTAAAGCAAATCCTACTTAAAACAAGACAAAACCAAAGCATTTTCAGCTCAATTAGCTTGCTCTCTAGACCACAGTTCGCCTTCTCAGCAGTCGCTGCTGGCTAATTATGATCTTCAAATTTTTTCTAAATACATTTAGTGATACAATATATAATTAATTACGATGAAATTTTTGTAATAGCAAATATAATTAATTATAATAATGAATTCCTAAAATTATATAAGTGTTCACTATAAAATATGCCCTTAATAACATTTATATTAGCATAAAATATTGAAAAATCACAATATATTATACCATTTGTTAATTAAAATTAAAGAAAAAATACTGCTATCAAATTGGCTCATTTAGATTGTTTAGCAGTCAAAACAATACAATAAACTAATTATTAAATTTTGTAGATTTAAAAAGACTAAAAAATATTTTTTAATTTTTCGTAATATATTTTTAGGTTTTAATCCACTCCAGGACCAATTGACAAGAAAGTCTGGAAGAATGCCCTAGAAGTAAGTATTATCTTTTTAGTAACATCCCTCTAAATTTGATTTTTAGGCAACATATGATGTTAAAGATGGTTCAACCATTTTGGCAGGAGGTTTTGGTCTCTGTGGTATTCCAGAGAACCTTATCAAGGCTGTTGCTAAGCATGAAGTCAAGGACTTAACCTTAGTTTCAAATGAGTGCGGTACCAATGATTATGGTCTCTCCACCCTTTTGAGAAAGCATTAAGTTTCTAAGGTTTATGCTTCTTACATTGGTGTGAACAAGATCTTCGAACAACAATATCTCTCAGGAGAAATCGAACTACATCTTACCCCACAAGGTAATCTTGCAGAGAAGATTAGAGCTGGTGGTGCAGGTATCCCAGCTTTCTACTCTCCCACTGGTGCTGGTACTCTCCTTGAGACTGGTAAAATTCCAACCAAGTTTAATCCTGATGGATCTGTTCTAAGCTACAGCACTCCTAGAGAAGTAAAAGAATTCAATGGTAAACGCTATCTTCTTGAGGAATCTATCACTGGTGACTTCGCTTTCGTTAAGTGTTGGAAGGCTGATAAGGATGGTAACTTGGTGTTCCATGTGACAGCTAGAAACTTCAACCCAGATTGCGCAACAGCTGGTAAGATAGTCATTGCTGAAGCCGATGAAATCGTTGAAACTGGAACATTGAAGCCAGATGAGATTCACTGCCCAGGTATATTCGTTGACAGAGTCGTAAAGGGTATCAAGGAGCAAAAGAGAATTGAGAAATTGACTCTAAAAACAGGAAGTGGAGTATAAATCTCAGCTAAAAGTGAGGATGAGAGACAATTAAGAATCAGAGTTGCTAAAAGAGCAGCAAATGAAATTAAACCAAACATGTATGTCAATCTAGGTATCGGTATGCCAACAACTGTTGCAAACTTCGTTGATCCATCCTAAAATGTTTACTTCCATGCAGAAAACGGACTATTGGGTATCGGTGAGTACCCTGAGGTTGGTGAAGAAGACCCAGATCTAATTAACGCAGGAAAAGAGACAGTCACAATCAAGAAAGGTGGTGTTATCGTGCATTTATTTTTAATATTAGCCTTCATCCATGGCTTTCAGTATCATCAGAGGTGGTCACTTGGACATGACTATTCTTGGAGGTCTTTAAGTAGCCTAAAATGGAGACTTAGCCAATTGGATTATTCCAGGCAAGCTTGTAAAAGGTATGGGAGGTGCTATGGACTTGGTCAGCTCTGTCAAGAGAGTCATTGTTTTAATGGCCTTAACTGATAAATTCGGTGACAAGAAATTCAAAAAGACAGTTGACTTGCCAATCACTGGACCAAGATGTGTTTCTATGCTCGTTACAGACCAAGCAGTCTTTGAGTTCACAAGAGAGGGTGTTATTTTGAAGGAGGTCGCCAGAGGCAAGACAGTTGAAGACATTAGAAGTTTAACAGACGTTGAATTCTTAATTGCTGATAAGCTCGGAATCATGGAAGATAACTTTTCAAAGTATGATAGCTCAATTGACGAGAATGACATCTTCGCTTGAGATTAGTAAAAGGTATTCCTAAATATTCATAAAAGACTGTCGAACTTAAAAATACCTAATACCTCGTAATAAAGTTTTGAAAATATTATTCACTATTTAATTCAATTAAGTTCATCTATTAATCTAAAGATAAAATTTTATAGATTAATATTAAATTTATCATTAAAGCGAAAATAAATTTGGAATAAAATATAAATCTATTAAAAATAATTTTCTAAAAGAATTAATTTATTAGTAATTAGCAAATCAATAATAATATATTTAAGATATTAAAATAGTTAGCATAATAAATTATTATTAAGTTATTCATAATTAATCACAAAATTAATATAATTATTTATCTATAGTTAAAAATACTGGTAGAACATTTTTTACTCAATTTCCATATAATTTTTCTTAAAATTTCTTAATCATTGATAATTTAATTTATTGTGAATAAATTAAATAATCTCCAAAATAAAGCTGCTTTAAAAATAAACAGCGCCAGAATCTCTCTAAATCAAACTTAATAGTAAATTAATTATTCATTAAATTTTTTTAATACCACTTTTTTTTACTACATATATCTAAACTCTCCTCATTAATCGATGGAAAAAATTCCATAGCCTTAGACTAAAGATTCTGAACCAGATAATTTAGAAGATAGATAGTATTTTAAATATTAATAATATTAATTGTTTTATTAGTTATATCAAAATGATTTAATATTAATGATAAATTATATTTTTATAGTGTGAACAAATATAATCTTCTGAGTAGCTCCCCTCATTTAACACTCCTCAAAACTCCAACCCTCACTAAGCCTCAAACAGTATTCAAGCTTAGAATTAAAAATCATAAATATATATATATATTTACTTCTATCTTAAAATTTAAAATAATTAAATTCATATTATAAAAGAATAATATTAAATTAATAATTTTTAAGAAAAGATTAGTAAAATTTAAAATATCAAAAGGTAAAATAATTAGAAAAATAAAAAATATAAATAGAAAAAAAGTTAATAACTAAAAACTTTAAATTTACAATCAATAATCAGAGTGATTTTTTTTTCCCTATCATTTTACAAACTTCTTCATCAATTTAAAATATTATAAAAATTAAATTATGATTTAAATTTTTTCATTTTCAAAATAATGACAAATAAATTGATATTAATGTGAATTCAGATTTATTTTCATATTTACATTAAAAATTATTAAGAAAATTTATAAACTATCAATTTTTTTAAATCTCGAGATTTAAATTCCACATAGATTTCCACAAGAATTCAAAGACCGATTCCTATATAATCTAGATAACTTTGACCCTAAAACTTTGCGTTAAATCTTTAAATTTCCAGCACCATATTAAAGAAATATATTTAAAAAATTTATAATATAAACTAAATTTCATTATTTTTTTAACATAATCAAAAAGTAATCTTCAAAATAGCGGAGTTGAAAATTATCCTAAATTAAATTTATATTTAAATCTATATTGATCTGCAGAAAAGAGATTTAATGTCTTTTATATTATTGTTTTTAATGATTTTTACTTAAATTTATTGAGAAAAACTTAAAGTATCTCAATTTAATTCTATTTTTTGTTCAAAATATACATATAATTCATTTTATATTTAAAATTATACTAATTTGTAATAGTAGATGTCCGCTAACATACTCAACCCTAGATCATTAACTGATGTTGTGAATTAAAAAAAAATAAAAAATTTTAAATAATCATATTATTATTATTTAGTAAATTAGTATAGTTCTTCTTTATAAACATCAATATATTTAATAGAATTCTCATGATGCTAGAACCTCAATCATGAGACAATATCTTATAGATAGTAGAATTAACCAAGACCAGCTTCAGAGCAGATTAGTTTCTCCAACAGAAAAGGTAGTTCCTACAACAGTATTTTCAAAATTTTTTGACCTTAATTCGGCTAGAGATAGTCCATTTGTGTAATTTTAACTATAAGCAACAGACGCTAAGCAAAGCCAACCATCAAGAATGGCCTCCACAGGTCTTAAAGAGACAAATAAAAATAATCTATATAATTAATTTACTAATTTATTGAAAAAAATTCAGATGTATGTATGTATATTCTCTATTAAATTAAACAACTCAGCTTCTGTATGATTAAGGCAACCCATAACCTCTACATTATTAATAATTTTTAATTTTCTTTCTACAGATTTTAGCAAACTCGATAAAGTAGGACTTGGAAGAGAGTAAATAAGACTATAGTCTTAACTCTAACATAGCTCAATAAACCTCTTCAGAGTTCAATTTACAAAGCTAAATCCAACCTGAAAGTTAATCTATGAAGCTATCAGACTAGTAGATTTGTGAGATTCTTAAGCATTTTGAAACTAAAACCATGAAGTATTATCACGACAAGTCTAGCTCAGACCTAGCAACAGTTCTAGAAGTCGAAAATGCATTTTGTAAGATCCTTTTGTTCACTTCCTTCGCAGCAAGAAAATACTTATTCAATTAGAAGAATCCAATCATCGTGCCAATTTAAATAAAAAAGCCCTTTTAAAAAAAAAAGCCAAAAAATGTATTGAAAATAAATTTAAAAATGATTTTTAGATTTATACATATAAAATCTAAAAAACCTATAAAAATTTCATTTAAAAATTCAACTCAGTAGGTTACAACCATTAGAATCAGAAATTTCCTATCTCTTAATATCGAAGGCTTGCAAAGTTTTAACCTTAAATATTATTTAAACATATTGTGAGAAATTAAAAGATATAATTAATCAATTTAGCTTAAATTTAAATTATAAATTTTATAAATTTAATTAAAATTTATTTGGTTTTGAGTGTCTCTATGGGAAATGATTAGATATAAAAGTATATATTATTTTATTATTCTTTAATACTTAATTTAGATCTTCTTTGTTTATCCTTATGATTAAGGACGTCATTTTGAGATTATAATATCGTTTCAGTAACAAAGATCTCACTGAGTTTACAAAGGAATGCAATGCAATTAAAACAAAAAATGTTTCTAACATTATTTCTTTTAAGTTAATTAAAATTATTTAATAAATAGAAATATAACTTTAAATAAACGTAATAAATTTTTTAAGAAATATAAAAAAAATTGAAAATTTATCGAGATGGTAAAAATTAGATCAATTAATAGATATTTATTTACCAACTATCAAAACCCCAAAACCCCTTAGTGAGGTTTATAAGTGCTTTGATTTTTAGGGTATAGTTGGGGTCTTATTTGGGTTAGTAGACAAAATGCAGGTTTTATGTGAATTTAATGTATATTTAATGACTATTAGTGTTATAAATTCAAACAAATTTTATCTGTTTATCTTTATTGTATCTCATGAACTTTGCTCTCTCTAGTGGGTCAAGGATATCATCTAATGTTTATCGTGGATAGTTTGGAGCTCTCACGATTATCATCTCTACTATGCTTTTAATTTCTTTGCAGACAGCTTCTTACTTTATGTGTTTCTAAGCCAAACTTATTGAATGCTTTTCATGTTTAGTACCAAAGTAAGACATACTTTCCATATCACTTTCTAATATAATTGCAGCTACTGCCCAAACATCCCATTAGACAGATCCATTTGTCCACTTCTCTCTTATTGGGAAGTATCCGGGAGTCCCAAGAACCTATGCTAAAGTAACGATTTCTTATCTTAAAGCTCTATTGAAATCGATAACAACTACTTCTAATGGGCAAAGATTCAGCATTACATTTTCAGGCTTCAAATCTCTATGAACATACCCAAGGTCATGCAACTCCTTGACACCCTTTATCATATCTGAAAGTATATCGTTTAAATCATCGGGGTATCGATTATGATAGAGATCGTCTCTCAGAGTCATTTCAAATTTCTTGAGTCTTAGTGCGATAAAACCATATCTTAATATGTATGACACCATCTAACTTAAGCAAATTCTTGCAATCTTTTCTTTAGGCCTCTTTAAGAACCATGTATTCATTAGCAAACTCGTTCTTATACTGTTGGTTCTTTAGAAGATAACTAAAAGGATACACCTTGTATGCATATTCATTAACTACTATGAGCTTTGCTTTTGCAGGCACGTTTATATTCAAGTAGTTTTCGATACAAGTGCTGAGATCAACTGCATTTAATGCTGGTATATTCATAGGCTTCGCTTAGAAGCATGCTAAAATTGTATTACCTGCTGTGGTTCATCGATTCATATCGCTTCTGTCTCTTGAGTCTCTCTTGCTGCTCTCTTTATGACTCAAGAGTATTAGATTTTCTTTTAGCTGGTACTAGTTTTTTAGTCTCTTAATCTTCAATCAAAAACTCGCTGAGGTGATGCTTTTGCATATGCCTTTTAACTTTAGCTGAGTGAGTATATGATTTCATGCATGTCGTGCACTAATATTTACCATCTACCTTTTCATGCTTGAAATAGATCTTGGCTTTGCCAGAGTGTACCTCTTTAAGGTGTCTCTTCAAGCTTTGTTCGGTTGAGAAAAGATTTTAGCAGTCTTCACATTGATATGTTTTTATCTTTTCAATTGGTTGCTGTTCTTTTAGATCCTCAACATATTCAATTTATGTTTAAAGTCCTATCTCTGCTCTCCCCTTCTAGTTTTATACTTCTGTTTTGAAGACCTCTGCTTCAAACTCAAGAGCACTTAGCTCAACCGCTCTCTCAATATAGATTACTTCTGGTTTCTTGGAGGACCCAAAGTTGGGATACCCCCTCCAAATCTGGAACTTTTTAAAATTCCAGTTTTAAACTGGAATTCCAGATTTAAATCTGGAATTTTTATCAGTTCCAGATTTATATCTGGAACAGTAATATGATTAAAATATTCCAGATGTGTACCTGGAATTCCAGTTTCAAACTAGAATAAAATTGATACTTCATTATTATAGATAAAATTGTTCATATTATTTTGTATTAAAATTTTTGCAAATTTTTTAATGTATAATTTAATGAATCTAAATAGAGAGTTAATCTAAACAAACACTTTAAAATTAATAATAAATTGAATATTTTTTTTTTAAATCATTATAATTTTTTATATTTATAAAAATGATGCTTGTATATACCGATTGAAAGAGAAATTTCTATTTATATAATTGAAATAATTACTACTTTAAATGCAAAAGTTCAAAATTTTTATTAGGAATTAAAATTAATCAGACAACAAATATAAAGCTTTTAAATGGGTAAATTTTAATGGATAAATGTAATATTAAAATATTCTAGATAATAATAAAAGTGCATAAGTTTTTATGAAACTAAGTTAATCTATTGAAAAATTTATTTAAATTAAAAAACAATTCTTTTTTTATTTAGCTTGCCATTTTAATTCATTTAAACTAATTAATTAATAAATATCAGCTCTTTATGACTAAAATTACAATTATAAATTTTTGAATACTAACTATTAGGTTTACTTTATTAAAAGATCTCCCTCTAGCAATAATATTATAAATAGTATATTTATATTAATTATGGTAATGAAAATTTAGTGGGGAAATTTCCTGTCAAGAATATTTTTTAATGGAATTATAATTTGACATTTTAATACCTCTTATGATTTTCACATTTTTTTTGATTCAAGCAATTTATTCTACCACACATTAAATATTACAAAATCTAATTTATATTGAGCATTATTTTTTTTAAATATATAATCTTATTTTCTTTAAGTTTTCCAAAATTTTTACTAAAAATTATGATAAAAATCTGTTCTATATCTCAATATATGATATTAGAATATAATTGCAATTTATCGATATAACTCTTAAAATGTTTAACTTATCTTTGGCCATTTAATGTGTTAGAAATTATTTATTAAAATATTTTATATAAAATGAATATAAATTATATAAAAAAAAAGTTTACTTGACAGGAAACTTTTAGTTTAAGAAATTTTTTTCTTTCAACAGAATTTTTCTACATAGTATTTTTCATTAAAAAAAATTCCTTGGAAACTTTAAATTTATCGTATTTATAAAAAAACAGAAAAATTTATATTGATAAAAATCAAGATTTATTTATAAGTTTATATAAAATAGTTTAACATTATTATAAAGCATTACATTAAAGAATTCCAGGTGTATTTCTGGAATTCCAGGAATATAACTGGAATTCCAGATTTATACCTGGAATTATTGATTTTTTGTATAATAATGGGATTCCAGAGCTAATCTGGAATTCCAGTTTAAAACTGGAATTCAAAAGCCAAATCTGGAATTTCAAAAAGTTCCAGATTTGGAGGGGGTATCCAAAAAGCTATGATTATCCTGCTCAAAGAGAAACTGCTTTGCGATTCAAGTTAGCCGCCATGTTTAAATTCAAATTTAAATTTCTATTATTAAGCTCTAATAACTTCTCTGGTTATAGTAACTTTGTATAGGAGTTGGCACTGCAACAACAATGGTTGATTCTTAGGCGTAAGACATCATATTTTTACTAAGTTTATAACTATAAATTTTCTAAATTCATGCTTAATATTTTTAATTTTGGTACCAACTTAGATAAAATTCAGGTTGGTACTGGTACCAATTAGGTTTTGAACCATTTTGGAACTTTTCCATTAAAACCTCATTAGTTTAAAACTAGGTACTAATTAAGTTTTGGTACTATTAAATTGGTACCAATTAAAATTAAACCGAATTAGTACCAGTACTAATTAAATTTAAACAAATTTAGTACTAATTTAATGGAACTAAATTGATTAAAATGGAGCTCCATCTCTGCAGTTTGTTACAGCTTCTGCAAACTTTCTCCACGTATCTTTGCAGGGTTGACCTCCTATAAGATGCCCATATTTAATAGTAAGATTTTAAACAATAGGATCCAGAAGTCTATAAATTATAATTTGAAATTCATTAATAGGAAGAGGAACAAAGATGGAATCACTTAATGATCAAATGAAAAGAGTCGAGGCTCAAGAAATGATCTCAAGATTCAGAAGTAAAGAAGATCTCTATCGATACCTAACTTTACATGGTAAGATAAATAGATGACTATTAACATATTATACAGTTGGTTTATTCCTTCCAACGATGGAAGGTACCAAAATTTCATTCTTGAAAGCAATACTTTGTGAGGAGAAGAAAGCTTTTAAAAATAAAGAGATTAAACTAATCGAAATTCCCAACTACCCTGAGATTTCAGTCACTAATCTTTATGAGGATGCCATGTAAGATGAGGAAATTGTAGTTTACCTTCCTACCAAGAAACAACTCTCTAATAAACTACCAGAAAGGAACTTTTTCTTTGGTGTTCTTGGTACTATAAAAAAGGAGTATCTCAGAGAAATAATTGAAGAAGCACATAAGAAACGATATTCTATCTCTCCTGAAGACGAGAAAAGCAAGGCATTCTAATAAGCTCAGCTTGGCTAGAGGAACTTAAGAAGCGTGCTTATCTTTCAAGTAAGCTTTGACATATAACTTTGTAGGAAAATCTGGCACTGGCATATATCTTATGAAAGAGCATGCAAAGGTTCACAGAGAAAGAAAGTCGCAGACAATTTATGAGGTGAGCAAGAGGCTTTATAAAGATGTTTAAAAGCCAGATGATATGAACATAGATGCAGGAGCTGGCACTAAGAGAAGAAATATGGGCCCAAGCAAGCCATAAGAAGAGGAGAAGAAAGAGAAGCCAAACCCCTTTATGGGTTAGTTTAATATGTGAACTTATTCATTCATTTAAATCTAAAACTTATTTATAAACATTCATTCTTCCCTCTCTCGCACAAACTGTTGTCTTATCTACGCTCACTCTCTTACAGCTGCTTTGAATTAAGTCAACTGTATCGATGGGCAAGTCATGCATAAGATGATACAGCAGCAGCTTCTTGTAGTGTGTCTTGATTTAACTCCAATAGAATTTCCATTAAATTAAGGGCTATAAGGAACGTTGTATACAGGAGTTATGTTTAACTCTTCATAAGCTTTCTTAGACTCCTTAGTCTTATGAACTGAAAGGCTATCAACAAACTGGATGATCTCTTAACCGTTGTATTTATCTCTCAGCTATGTAGGAACTCTATATATTACTATCGCTTATTAGAGCGAGGGTGAATGACATAACTCTCTAAGCCTGAATCTTCACTAATGCTAGCTAAAATAGCATGAGTTACAGCCTTTAATTTCTAGTCGTAGACTTCTATGTTTTCATATTTCTTGTTCCATGACTTATTAATAAAAGTGTTGAAGGTGAATACAGCTTCATCAGCGTCTATGAACTTGATGTTATTATTAATAGCCCTCTGCATTTAATCATATATATAGTTTAAATTATTACTATAAAATGGCACTGTAAAATCAATCACTCTCTTCACTCTGTTGACAGTCTTGAAAGTAATACCATTTCTTCTATAAATGTTGGCTATAGTCTAAGGAGAAATACGCATGTCAGGAAACTAACGATGAAACATCACAGCTCGCTAATCTAGTGGAAAGTGTGCCCAATACTTCAAAGTCTTCGAGTCGCAGAGATAGTCAATATGGTGCTGTGAGAACTTTTATTTTCTTGCAGGATGCTTTCAAGTGCCTGAATTAAAATGCTAAACAGCTAACTTGCAGTGATACCTAACAGTAGAGGAACTCTTGTGTAAGAGCTTTGCTATAGCTGCATAATTAAATACTGGTTTGACTTAATCTATATTAATACTCGTACCATACCTAAGCTTAAGCAGTAAATCTAAATAGTACTCATAATAAATAGACCCTAAACATCGCGAATTTCTATTTCTCATTTTGCAAATTGACCTAATTTCTATAACCCCAATAAGACCCCAACTATACCCTACAAATCAAAGCACTTATAAACCTCACTAAGGGGTTTTGGGGTTTTGAATATGAATAAATTCAACTAGATTTTAAATTTGATAGATTATAAATTGTCAATTAATTTTAAAATTTAATTAATAATTTACATAAGAAATTTCTAAAATTAAATTGAAATATCTTAAAAAATTATTATTAGTAATTTATAATTTAATTACTTCAGTTTATTAGTAAATATATATTTTTAATTTTGGATTTAAATTGTTCAAGCTCTAGGTTTAAAAATTTTAATTTAGTATTCTATTATAAAAAAAATTAATCTCTAGAGTTATTGTTAAAATTGGGTGATTTCGAAAATAAGTTTGAGCCTATTCATTAATTACACTTATCGCAAAGCCTTGTGGATGAACTAATTCAAGTATAAAAATTAAAAACAAAATCTCACTTGTTTTATTAAATAAATTTGATAATTATTTAATTGATATTAAGATAATTTTTATTGTTTAAATTTATTAAATTATCTCATTATTTTTTTTAATTCAATTTTTTTAGTTACATTTTGAAATTTAGACAATTTTATTAATTTAAATTTTTACTTTTATAGGAGTCTTCTTGCAAATTATATTTATTCGAGTTATAATCATCTTTATTAAATTAAGATATCTTCTTTAAAATTGATATAAACCTTCATTTTTAATAATGAATAGATAGTCATTTATGTAAAAAGATATTTGGCAAATAAATGTCGATATTTACCTATAAATATAATCTTAAAATTTATTTTTACTGATTCAAAAATGTTTGTTTAAATTATAAAAAAATTACAATTATTTAACTTTTAGATAAAGTAATAAATAATATTTGAAATATAATAGATAAATTTTTATTCTTTCAGTTTTTTACTAATTTAACTTAAAATTACATTCAAAAATAATTTAGTACATTTGTTTTCCCTTAAACCCCGATTAAAAACATTTATACATTTTATTCAATAAAAGAAAATAAAATTATTTTAATGAGTTTTAATTACCAGACTATGAGAGATTATTCAAATTTGTTGAATATGTAGATTAAGATGGTAAAATCTTAAGTTTCAACGTTTTTGATCAAAGTCAAGTGATTGTCTAAGTAGATTCTAGTGAAGATGATTTAGAGAAAGCTTTGCTCAAAGCCAAAATTTAAGAATTGGAGTAATAGCTTTAATATAAAGATCTGCACATTCAAAACCCCAAAACCCCTTAATGAGGTTTATAAGTGCTTTGATTTGTAGGGAATTTGTTAGGGGTTGGGGTTATTAATTAAATGCGAGACAAAAATAGCAAGCTTTTGGGGTCTATTTATGAAGAAGAGTATATAGATTTAGTGTTTAAAATGCGTTATGATGTGATATGTATAGTGAATAAGTCAAACCAGTACTGAACTATAAGTCTATTGCAATGCTCTTAAAGTGTAGTCCATCAACTGTTCGCTCTCATTGCTTGAAGGCTGTGTAATTAAAGCAACAATAGCTGAATTCTTAGCCTAAGAGGAAGTCAAAGTTTCTATAGAAGCATATTGACTATCTTATTAATGAAAAAACTTTGAAGTATTGGGCTCACTTCTCTCTCGACTAACGAGCTATAATGTTTCACCGCCAGTTCCCTGAGTAGAAGATCTCTGCATAATCTGTTGCAAACATTTATAAACGAAACGGTATCTCTTTTAAAGGTGTAAATCGTATCAAGAGAGTAATTGATTTCACTCTGCCATTTTACAACAACAACTTAAATTATATTTATAATTAAATGCAGAGAGCCTAATAGAATAATATTAAGTTTATTCATGCTGACGAGGCTGTTTACCTTCAACACTCTCATCTAGAAATCTTGGTATAAGAGGTATAGTAATATAGAAGTATATGACTAGAAAGTCAAGGTATAAACAATGGCAATTCTTGGAGGTATTAGCGAGGATGCTGGTTTAGAAACTTATGTTATTCATCCTCGTCTATTAAGACAGAGCAGTATATTAAGTTCTTAGAGGAGCTGAGAGAGAAGTACCCTGAATAAGTGATTATACTATTCGTTGATAATCTTTCTGTTCATAAGACTAAAGATACAAGGAAGATTATGAACAACTTAGAATAACGCCAGTGTTCAACGTACCTTACAGTCCATAGCTTAATGGAATTGAGTTCTACTGGGGTATTTTAAAGGTCATTACAAGAAACTTCTGCTATACCACCTGATGCATGACCTACCTATTGATACAGTCGATTTTATAAAAAGTTGAGCTAAGAGAGTTGATAATTAGTTGGCATAAAAGTGTGCTAAAGAAGGGAGAGTGAATGTATATAAATAAGTTTTGTAGTTAAGTTAATGAATATATAAGTCACATTTAAAATTCTTTAGAGGGAGCTGGCTTCTCTTTCTTTTCTTCTACTTCTTGCTTCCATCCTCCTAAGTTTATTCTCTTGCTGCCAGCTCCAGCATCTAT
>ARYC01019884.1:0-16843 GCA_000711775.1 Oxytricha trifallax
GATTCAGGATTTGGCAAAACTACAATCTTAAATCTAATCGTAAAAATTCTTTGCATAATTTTTCTTTTAATATTAGAACAGGATATATGACCCACATGAAGGCCAAATTCTCATTGATGACTAGGATATAAAAGACTTGAAATTCCACTCTTATAGAAAGTATATAGCAGTAATCCCATAAAATGGAATATTATTCAACGACACAATCTTACACAATTTGAGGTATGGTAATGATGAAGCAACCTTCGAAGAAGTGGTGGAAATAGCTAAGAAATGCTAAATTCATGAGAAAATTATATCAATGGAGAAAGGATATGAAACTTAAGTGGGTGAATTGGGCTCAAAACTCTCTGGAGGAGAGAGACAAAGAATTCTGATTGCGAGAGGGCTACTTAAGAAAGATGCTTAGATTTATTTATTTGATGAAGCTACAAGCAATTTAGATGCTCATACTGAAAGAGATATTACTGAAGCTCTGGAAGAAATAATGGTTGGCAAAACTAATTTTTTATATTTTAGATAGAAAAATATTTTTAAACAGTGATCTACTGCGCACACAGACTTTCATCAATTATTAATTGTGACAATATTTACGTTTTGCACGAAGGGAAAGTTGCAGAGTAAGGTACTCATTTTGAGCTTTTGGATAATGAACACTCTCTCTACTCAAAAATGTGGAGAAATTATCTGAATGAAAAAAGAAAGCAAGAAATTACCATATGATTTCAATAAATTTATAACTTTTATAATTTCCTTAAAATAGTAGCTTTTATCAAATTAATAGATAATATGAATATAGAACCTTTTCTAAAGAAACGCAATTGGTAAAAGTAGATAGATAGAGATAATTATATAATAAATTGAATATTTAATAAATGGGAGATAGATTTGAGTTTGACATATAAGTTCAAAAGCCACTCGTAAAGCGTTCACACGGAGTCATTATCGATCCTAAATTCGAAGGAAAGCAAAACAACAATATCATATAAGGCGTCACAGATGACGAAATGCAGTAAGTAAAAATACAATATCATTTGACTCATCACTTATAATTCAATGAATCTAAGGGTACATTCATACTTAGTTATATATTAAACTTTTTTTGGGTATTTAAAGTATGATATAGGTAGCCCTCTTATGATCCCATGGTAATGTCACTAGACAGCAAAGGAAACCCAAAGCTTATTCTTTATTCATACAGGTATGATTTATGATTGTTTAGAGATAGTGTTTTTTTATTATCAACTTATTATTATTTAATTGGCATTAAATTACTTGTTTTAGGTGGGCTATTTTATTAATATTTGGAATGACTAATGCTGCTGTTGGAATGGCAATGATGACTTGTGGACCTGTGTCTGCACTTCTTAGTAAGGTAAGGTTTTTAATTATTAACTATTTAATTAATATATTTTATGTATGTCCTTTTGGGATCTTATATCTATCGATTTAATATTTGTTTAATTATACTTTTGGTCAATTTAATTAATTTTACATTTAAGGCATATGATGTCGAAACATTTAATAAAAACATTACTTATCTTTAACTTAAATTCACTATCTAATAAATTTAAATTGCTGGTTAATCTGTGCGCTCTAAGTTTCCTGATAATGTTCGTACCAGGTAACTTCGCTACCATACATATAGTCGGCAAGTACGGATTCAAGCGTTGTGTAAGAAAAATCTCAAAGTTTAATTATATTAATAGTTAATCATTGGATCTATATTTGTAATAATTGGAGTGTGGATTCGTATGATTTGTGTGTGGACTGATTTCTATGCTGTTCTAGGAGGGCAAATAGTCGCTGCTATCGGTCAGCCATTTATTTAAAATCCAGTTGGTAAAATGGCGACATCATGGTTCGGTGATAAAGAGGTAAGAATTTAAGAATAAATTGATCATAAATTCATTAGAGAGGTATTGCAACAGCAGTAGGAAGTATGAGTATGCCACTTGGATGCTTGATTAGTTTGCTTCTACCCAATGCCTTCTTTGGAGATGGAATGACTTCAGAATAAGTAATTAGCAAGTTTCATCTATACTAATCAATTATGTTTGACGTTTAACTCAAGTTACATAATAATACTTATCTTTTAATGATACTTGCTGATATCTACAATAGTAATAACTTTACTTGCTTTCCCAGCCTTATTCTTCCTTAGGGAAGCCCCACCATCACCCCCTTCAGTTCTTTTTAATGATTAGCCTGAAGAGATCACCTTAACTTAAGGCTTGAAAGAGCTCTTTTCAAATAAGAATTACGTGAAGCTCTTCTTCTGCTTTAATTTCTTGTATGGACTCTACTCAGCAATTGCAGGTGTATTGACTTCATTCACAGAACCATATAACTACTCTACCCAGTAGAACTCAATCGTTGCCTTGGTATTTATGATTAGTGGTATCTTTAACTCTTTCTTTATTGGGACCATTCTTGATAAATATCAGTGCTACAAGAAGTGCTTGGTAATAATTTGCCTAAGTGCAGTGGTCTCTTTGGCACTCTCTGGAGTCGGACTGCCCTATGGAGGCTTCTTTGGTGAAGTAGTAATTATGATGTTCACTGGAGCAAGTGTCATTCCAATTGTCAGCATTAGTTTCTCATTAGCAGCTGAAATCACCTATCCGGTACCAGAAGTCTATAGTATCGGAATTATGATATCTGTTGCTTAAGTCTTTGGATTTATACTTGTAAGAGCTTATTTATTTCAACACTTGTTTCTAGGGTATTCTCATGTCAATTATTAAATTAATTTATATATAATTATCTGTTAAGTAAGCCCACTATATGGAGTGATTGCCTGGGTCATATGTGCCTTGATTTCCGCAACGCTTTCATTCTTCGTTCAAGGTAAAATACAATCATAATTTATCTTAATTTATGTTACAGAGGACCTCCGAAGATTGTAAATAGATGATGTTAAGAACTCAGAGTACATCGAAGAAGATGAAATCCGTCGATTCTCAGTAGAACAACGCTCTCTTCTATTCAATCAATCAAATGTTATAGCTGACGATGATGTTAAGTTTGAGTTTCAAGCAGACGGAGGGACTGGCGGGTTCAATCTCAAGACTAATAAATTGGTTCAGAAACTAAACAAGTCTCAGGATTATGCTAATGACATGACTCAATGAGTGTGAGTTAGAATACTAAAGAAAGTAATTGGCTTGTTTGGAAAATAGAAGACAAATAAGTGACTTTATTAAATCATAATAAAAGTTTGAGTGAAGTAAATTAAAAGATAATCTTTTATAAGATCGAATAAAATTCTTGGTATTAAATTGTTAAATATGAGTTATTTTGCTTATGATATTAAAGACTCAGTCAATTTATCTTCCTTTTAATTCTTTAATTATAATAATTAATCTACGGTAAATAATAAAATGTCTCTAGATAAGCAGAAATACATGGAAATTGACAAAATGTTCAGTTCCCAATCATTCAGTCGACTAACTGGTTTCCATGATTGCAGAAACATCTTTTTGGAGCCTTCATTTAATATGCAAGAATCGTTCACAGAGAAAATGGTTAGGGAAGTAAGTTTGAAAATGATGGCAAAGGTAGCTTTAATCACAGTGGCATCAGCTGGCTTTGGTGTAGCTATGGGACTTATCATGAGTAGTTTTGAAACTAATAATGCACAAATTGTGGATAATACAAGATCAACAAGATCTCAATTGAAGCAACACTTTCATGGTTATGGCAGATTTTTAAAGAGACAAGCACTACATTTTTCTAAATTGGACTATATATTTCATTGATGGAGTTACCCTTAGAACTCATAATGGGACGTGTTAACACTCCGGCTATCTTTTTCAGTGGAGGCATGGCAGCAGTTTTATGCAATCCAAGGGGAACAGTTAAGAGCATGTTTAGCACATTTATGGGAAGTGGTGCCTTTATTGGGCTCATTGGACTTTATATGAATAAAGGTAATGATAAGTGATTATAATGTCATTAGTAATTACAAATTGCATTATTTTGAAATATCGATTTAATTAATTTACTTATATATTGATATTATGTTGTAGACATATTAAACATAATAAATCAATTAATTCAAAAGTTAGGGAAATAATTCTATAAAATCAATAATAATATTAATTATAAAATGTACGATTAATTCAAGGCAAATTACCAAACAGAAAATCCAAATAACTACCAATCCAGTAATTAGTAATAGCAACCAAACTCTGCATACTATCAAACAACAGCTTTTGATAATACCCAAGGTAGAGGCAGAAGAGACGAAATATTAAATTTGAGAAGGAAGGAAAAGATAAAAAACAGTCTACAAGAACAACTAGGCGTTTAGGTAAGGCAATTTTTTAATTAATCTGTTACAAGTTTATTCATTATTTTTATAGTTCAAGCAAGACATAGAATTAATTGTAAACCAACAAGCAGACTAGAGATTAGCTCAAAATTAAACAATAGATTTAATCTAAGAAGAATTAAAAGCAATTATAATAGCTTAAAATTAAGCTAAATTAAATTCATTAAGTTAAACATCATCAATCAGTTACAATTAGCATTAAGGAGGGTCATAGACTGAGAGGATAAGTGAATCTCAACGTAGAAAGAGACATTTACCTGTTAATGAGAAATCCAGTAAGTATAAATAATAATTATTTTATCTTATTTTCTTAATCTTTATTTAACTTTTTTATACAGAGGTGTTTAATGAATGGGCTGCAGTTGCTTAACACTAAGACGAAATAGTATAATAAACAAATTTAGAAAATAAACTCAGAATCAAAAATCGGCAATAAATATATAAAGATGAATTGGACTATCAAAATCAAATTAGATAGCAAAACTAATTGTAGAATCGTATTCAAGATTAAATGACTTTAAATTATTTATTTAGATTTATTTAAAATACTTCTCAGGCTATGATTGATAAGGATAAAATGAGCTACTTATAGTTTCAATAAGCTCAAGAAGAAAAAAAGAAGCAAAATGAGAAACTCAGGATAGAAAATTAATTGCACAGCAATGGAGATTACAAGGATAAACTTCACTAATAGCACGAATAACATCATTTTTATGTCATATTTAATACAGATTACTGGAAAGCTAGAGATTCAAATCTTAATACGATTAGACACAATAAGAACTCTCTAAATAAGACCAAGAAGATAAACTTAACAAAAACAGAGATTAAAACTAATACAAGAACATGCTAGACTATTAAGCAAATTTAAAGCTTAAACCTAAGGAAAATGAGTAAAATTTAAATGGATAGTGGTAGAGTTCTTAAATGGATATGAATCGCTAGAGATACTAAGACTTGATAAACGGCAAACAAAATTCCACAGTTGCATCAATGGAATAACTCAATAAATACCTGCAAAATAACAGGCAAGATGAGAAAGAGAGATTTTACAGTTAAAATGAAAAGCACGAGCAAGAGAAATACATGTAGGGTATGTTTAGAGACATGAATGACTAGTAAAAACGTTTGGATACTAAAAGAATACAGAGTTAAGTTCTCGGTGAGCAAGTTGGCATGAGAAATATGCTTAAGTAATCAGATAAAGATGCTGACTAATATTTTGGATAACTGGTAAGAGCACAAGCATAAGCTGAAGAAATGTAAACCAAAGCTAAATAGGATCAATTTAGGAAAAGACAAACTGACTATTCAAACACTTTACAAGAGCAGATGAAAAACTAGAATTTAATGAAGTAGTTTGATACAGTTATGACTGAGCATGAACGAAGAGTTAACGATGCAGATATTAGAGCTTATCAAAATGTGGACCAACTGAACTTGTATCACAAAGCACCTGGAATCAAAAAATATGGTGAAGAAATTTAAGATAAATACCTTGAGAAAGCTTACTAAAATTAATCCAACAGATTGTCCTATGACTTTACAGGGAGTTAACCTATGACTGCAAGAAACACAAGTTAACATTTTCAAACAGTAAACTAAAATTAGCATACAGATTAAACGTAACACTAGCCTCATCTTAATCCAAATTTAAAGTTCCAATCTTAAAGAGCAATCTCTTTTGATCCACTAAAAGCAAAATATTAAAATTAAATATCCTAGTAGCCAAATATACTGAGCAACACAGCAAGAGAAATTTTTCATTCTACTGATTAGAAATTAATGCCTACTTAATTAACTCTAAATAATTATCCAAATCAGATCCCAGATTCAAAATTACAGCAAGTTAGATAGAATATGGAACTTCCTTAAACATTGCTTTATAGACATAACACAGGTAATAAAACCTATGGATTTGAGTAATTTATTCAATAGCCTATTTAATAGAAACCTACTTTGGCTTCTATGAAAATGCCAGATGGAGACTTCCCTTATAATTATACAGTTGCTGGCAATTATAAAATTGAGAAAGAAAAATAATAGCAATATTGAATTTAAACAATATCTTTAGTTAATTTCTTTAAATGATTAATATTTCTATCGCATTCGTCCGTTTAAAAATAATTTAATTGTGTCAAAACCTTTTAAAATTAATAATTAATCATTCCTTCCTTATAACAGTTCCTGTTATTATATTGTAAGTGGTACCTGGCAAAGCTCCATAGCTTTCCTTTGTTAAAGATACTACTTTGTTTTTAGTCTAGTAAAAATTTGAAAAGTCCTTAGGTCTCTGTAGAAAATTTGTGCCAATGCCCCCGCTTACATTTTGATTTAATTGACTTTAGTCCTGATTGTTATCAAATCCATAGAAAATCTTAGAATTCTTGTTATAAGAATTACCACTATAGATAAAATTGACAATTTAATAACTTGAACTTACGGATCTTCAAGTCCAAAGAACTTATCTTTGGCAGCAACATAAGAACTAGCTTTACTATCTATGTTTCTTACTTCCAACTTTTAATCATTTCCATTTTTTAAGTACTTCTCAAATCGGTTGCTTTATTTCTTCTTTTGTGTTTTATTTGTTGGGTCTGGTGTGTATGCATTAAAGAATGCTTTTCTGTTTTGCTCAAAGGCATCTCCCAAAACTTAGCTTTGAGTAACTCCTTCATATGCTTTAAATTGATTTGTCATTTGTCCATCAATCTATTATGGCCCTCTTTAATAGTGAGTGCTTGGGAGTCCAAAGAATCTCTTAACATCTTTTTGATAAACTGGTGCTGTTTTATCAACTGACTGACTGGTAGTTTAAGTAGGATTAAATCTCTTTGTATTTTCACTTAGTATGTTATTTGCGTTGTTTGATAAGTTGCTCTTGAAAGCAAATCCATTATTTGAACTGTTATTTATTACAGAATTACCTTGGGCTCTCTTTGAGGCTACTTTGAAGAATTGATTTTCATTTTTCTTGAATTAGACATCTTAAGGAACTTCTTAACCCCAAAACTTGTTTAAGTTCACTTGAAAATCAGGATTTCTTCTGAGATTTGTTTTGATCCTAAATTCTTCATCTTTTCCTCCACTCTATTTCTGATAAAAAATAAAAAGTATAATCTAATAATTAAACTGTGCTAAATATATTTTCTGATTGAGACGTTTCATACTATTGTTCATATAATTTGTACTATTTTGCGCTTAATTGGCAAGAGTTTAGCTATGCAAATCTTTAGCAGCTTGAGATATTTCTTGCGGAATTTGTTGCCTTTCTAACCCAAAAAATTAAGCGTAGTTTTTGGTGAAGCCGTTTGATTAAGGAGGAGCCTGCATGGAACTAGCTCTTTGATTGTATAGTGCTGTAACTAAATAACACATTACATTAGATAAAATTAAATGACGAAAAAAAGACTCATAAAACAAATAAATACCTTGATTATTTTCTTAAATTCCTCTCCTTGAATCCTAATAAATCAATAAAATTAATACAAATGCTTACTGTTTTATAATTAATTTAGTAAAAAATAATTTTAATATTTGTTTTATTATGATTATATCCATTGATGTTTGATTCACAAACGAGTAGTTCGCTCCAGATTGAAATTCTATAGATAAATCATAATTTTTTTTATATATCTTACCTGCTTTGGATTTAATCAAATGCATATTTTTTTCTATATTATATTTATTAATTATAGATGTATCTCTAATAACATCCTATCATTGCATGAATAATATTATCAATTAAGATAGAGTTAAGTAAATTAAGACTATATATTATGTTTTTAGTAATAGTAGAATATTTGAATATAGGCAGTTAATCACTTTATCTATAAATTATACTCTTCACTTTGTCTTACCGAAGCATTTCATAAAAGCATTAAGAAATGTGAAAAATACGATGCACAATGCTCCTAAAATATCAGTAGTCTACACGCTCTCCCCAAATATTATTATATCGGCTAAGAATGCATTCACTACTACTAAACTATGAAATTTCACATGAAATGGAGAATTTTATGAATCAAGAATAAAAAAAGAGAATTAAAGTATAGGTAGTTGACCGCAGCACTCCTGCCACCTTTTTCTATTTATAAAGCCATGCTCATAGCTTCTTATTATAACCAACTGCACATACCGCATGCTGTGGTCAAGAAAACATCTTGAACTGTTAATACCCCGATCTCATATTGCAATAAAAAAAGTAATACAATCATTATAGCTAATTTAGTGAATAATTTTTTATTCGTTATCAATTTATATGTATTTTTTATGATAAAAATACAAATTTATTAATTAAATCATGTCATTTATAATTATTTAAAAATAAATAATATCTATAATAAATTTCATCTTGTACTGAATAATTTTATAAATATTAAATCTGCTATGCTTAATAGTAAATTAGTAAAACTTAATTTAAATTAATTAAGCTACCCCTAAGTAAAATAATACAATTTTAAGAATAATTTACTTTTTTAGTCGTATTTAAGAGAAATTAAAAAATAATCAAGATTTAATTGGAGATCTTAATTATAAAAACTTTCCCAACTCAAGGTAATGTAATGTGATTTGAGTATTACATATAGGGTGATTAAATTTTATATTAAATATGGAATTTATAAATTAGATATATATTACCCTTTTCTTCTTTAAGGATCCAGACTAGGAAAGACAGCCAGAAGTATTACTTATTTTTGGTACTAATGGAGCGCCTTTAGCGTTGAGTTAGGCCAAGCACTTTTGAATGACAGTGCCAAGATGAGCCTCTAATTTCATTTTTTCCAATTTTTCTTTGTCATCATCCTCGTCTTCGTCATCGTTCTTTTTACTAATCAAATCACATTACATTTAATTTATTATTAATTAAATAAAATATATTCTATATAAATAATCAATACTTACTGAAATAATGAAGGATAAAACCACCAATCCCAGTCATCATTGCGAAGTAAAACGAGTGCACGACACATGTAGATCCTTCCAATCACTCGCAGACACATAAACACAAGCACCACTCATTGCTCCAAATAAAGCCAACGAGACTCCAAAGAAATAATCCGACAGGTTTTTAGCTACTCCTTCCTCCAAGCTGTCATCAACCGTACTGTTATTTGTTTGTGAATCCTCCACTAAGAAAGGGAAAATCAACTAAGGTTGAGTTAGTAGTATCACGCCAAACATTGCAGAAAACACGCTTACAACTTCCAATTTGGCAAGTCTCTCTCCCAAGAATGCAAAGCAAGCAATCGCCACAAATATTGGTTAAACATAGTAAATTGTGATTGTTTGAGATA
Organism: Oxytricha trifallax; assembly: GCA_000711775.1. NCBI lineage: Eukaryota > Ciliophora > Spirotrichea > Sporadotrichida > Oxytrichidae > Oxytricha > Oxytricha trifallax. The sequence goes on from ARYC01019884.1 coordinate 9,634, forward strand.
GTGGCAAGTAATCCAATGCTATGTACATACTACAAGTCGATGTAAATCCAAATATTGCTCTTAGGACTATATATTTCCAGAGTCTTCTTGGAATCTCAATCACACTAACTTTATCTTTCTTGAGATGCAGATAAGACCCTAACCCAAGAAACATACTTCGCATTATTACTGCTTAGAGGACATTCACTTAAGTATGTTTCGATTAATATTTTATTATGAGATTCATGCATGTAGTCATAACAGCTGAAATAACCATTAGGAAAAACCCTCGGGCTCTTGCAAAATCAAATTTGCTTGTGTTTTATGTAAGTTCAAAGCTGATTGAGCTATCATTGAGTTGGAATAATTGTAATATCAGATATCAAAGATAATCATATCTTAATATTTTAATTTATTCATCAAAATAGAAAATGAAAGAATTTATTAAAAAACTAGCAACTTGCCAACCGTACCCAATTTACTGACTGTTAAATATACAAATTTAAATAAGATAATGAAACAACTCAATTTCTCATAATTTCAACTCGTAAAATATTGTTAAGTACAAATAATCCCTAGAGAATATTTGTGCCTGTAACATTAATCATTGAGATTTATATCTTCATACTAAGATTTGGTACCTTTCTTTCCTTTTAATTTATCAGGACTACCACTTTCTTCAAAAATCATAATGTCTAGTTGCTATGGATTCACCACCTCACTATCGGATACATCGCTATTAATCGTTGTCATTTCTATGTCTCTTGAAGAATCAACTGATATGCTATTTTATGCCTGAAAGTTTTAATTTTTCTATTTTTCACTATTCATTTTACTGTATTTTGAAGTTGAGTTATTAGAAGAGTTATTTTAGAATAGAGGTGGTACTGCGACTGAACGGGCACTGACATTATTTTAAATTATAAAGTTAAAATATTGTTAACAACTTCAAATCAAATTATAATATTACCTAAGTGAATGGGATTATTTCGATTTAATTAAATTTAATAAAACAAATAATAAAATGAGTTAGTTAGGTTAATCAGACTAATCAAGGCTCTTTGATTCGAAGATGCTTCCACAGCCTCTCCCAATCAATAATCATAGATACATTGATAAAAACATTCATGAAACCATCGATAGAATTTAGTAAGAATATTTTAAGCCTAATCACGTTCTGTATTTATAAAATATTTCAAAATAGGTCTTATGAAATTCATCAGAAAAAATTGATAAGGATAAAAGAGGAGTTAGAGAAAAATAGATTGAAAAAGATTAACGGAGATACTTCATACGAGCATTTGAAATCTTAAATGAATCATAACAAGCTAAGATCCTATGAATTTACAGAAACAGGTAAGTTTTAGTAAATTAATTAAAAACCGTTTTAAATTTTTTGGGAATAATTGAACAATCTAATGATTATAATTTAGAAAAAATCAATGAAATAAAAAGAAGTAATTAAATTTTACTGGAAAAACTGTTAGACATATCAAAGGGAAAGCGAGTAAATACAAATTATTACCAATTATTTATATTGCTTATAGTGTGATGTAAAGCAAGAAAACATATAGATAGCAATCCCCTAATCGAAATCACTAAATTATTAAGTTAAGAAACGTGAAGCTGAGCGAATAGACCAAGAAAATTAAAAGATCATGGAGCGAATAGTTAATTAGAATCCTTCACTTTCATCAAAGAAAATGCATCATGACTATATAGAACAGTTGCGTTACAAGAAAATGAAGGAATAAAACAAGATGGGCATGAGTGTTGAAAAAATTATAGAAAAGAAGCGTAAAATGGTGCTTGAAGCTAGGTCTACTATCCTTCCCTTACTTAACACTAAACTGAACAGCCCTGGGGCTACGGAGCCTATTGGTCGATAACTTAATATTGTGAAGCATAGATGCTCATAGCTAGAGAGTAATCTAGAATTCATCGGAGATAATAAGTCACACCTTGCCAATGCACAATGAATACTAAAGTTAACAGCATAACACCTCACAGTCTGCATAAAACTCAAATAATCGCTATGCTAATAAGACATAATTAACGAAGCTGAGTCACACAGTATCCCCTAAAAGTCAAAGATAACGAAGAGTTATAGCTAGATCAGAACTTTCTGATTATAAAGAAAAGAACAGTCAAATTGGATAAACGACTTCACTTAATAACAATTATCATAAACCAAACAAAATCATGCTAGAATCAATTACTCAATCATCTACTAATCCTAACACTAAATAAGTCAAAAATGCAACTATTATTACTTAATATAATATTTATAAGGGAAATTAAATTCTATAAAAGTTATTTTGAAAGATAAAATATAGTAGAATCAATATTTTTATTGAGATTTTAGCTGGACAATTTATGAAAAATTAATATATATATCTACTACTTATTAATTCTCAAAGATCAATTTAGATGCATAATTATTTTGCATGAACTATAGACTTTCTTATTTAATTAATTTTAAATTTATTTTATTTAAGTAATAATAGTAATAATATTATTCAACGTAAATAGTAGAACAAGCCACCTGTTGCTCCAAGTTTGCAGAACAAAAGTTTCGCTAATAGCTCTAAATTAAATTAGAATAATCAAATAAATCAATCTCAAATTCCTCCCATAAGAACAAGTCTAATTATTATTTTAATTAAAATTTTAAGCTCTTTTAATGAGATTTCTTTTATTTTTAAGCTCTTTAGATAAAAACATAGCCAAAACTAACTAAAAGCTTCCACCTGGCAGCTACTTCTCTCACACAACAAATTCCAATTCATCAAAGAACAAACAGACTAATAGCAGCACTATAGATACCTAATAAAACCAAAATTAAGCTACTTTAGATACAAACTTAGCTAATTTGCCTACTTCTCCAATCTATGAATAGGAAATCACACCAAAAGTTTCGATTAATCACAACATGCAATCATAAAAACTCTCTTTACTATTGTAGGAATACATTCGATTTGGGAAAATGAATTAAAATTAAATTAATCAAATATTAAAATCATGGCAGTTATCAAAACCAAAGTGACTCAAAATTATAAAATAAATGGATTCTACGGTAGATCCCGCAATTTTAGCTGGACTTTACTATTGGCAGTATTCCTGAATCATCCCAGTAAGAGAGATATTTTGATTTTGAGCTAACTCCCAAAAATAGTATAATGGATTTTTCTCGCTTGAGCGATGAGATAAATTCATTATGGCAATAACAACCACCGTCTCATTTTTAATGCGCTATCCAGAGAGTATAATATTGTCATGGTTTGCAGACATTTTCCGAAAACATAACTGAAGGTAATTAATAATTAATTAATTTTAATTTTAATTCATTTTCCCAAATCGAATGTTTCCTACAAAATAGTAGAATACGCAGATTTAAGATGCTGAGGATATTCAAGACCAAATAATCGATGATGAGATCATAGATGAGGACGGTTATGTTGAGGACTTTGTGGAGGGTGCAGATAACTCTAAAAATCTATCGAAATAACAAACTGAGAGAAAAACCATTCCTTAAACCAATCTTATCATAGCAGAGTAGAAGTAAATACAAGGTAAATAGTTTGAAAAAACTCAGATAAAAAAGCAAGAAACTATTAAGACTAACAATAATAATTAATCATATATGGACGATTCCAAGACTTACCTAGAGAGAAACTCCATATTAAGTGGAATTAATGATACTAGCAATGTTAAAAATGGAGGCACAGGTGGTCAAAATGATGTTGATGATTAGTAGTATGAAGAAGAAGATTTCGAGGAGGAAATTATTGACTGATTTACTTTATTTACTTTTATTTAAAATAAATGTTTTTTCCTATTCTAAACCTTTGAGATGTGATTTATATATTTCTTGAAAAGAGGTTAATGAATAATATTACTTATAATTATTTCTACTATAGTTTAATATAATGAAAAATCTGACTAATCAGACTCCAAAATCCTCGCAAATCTAATCTTACATCTTTAACATCTTTTGAAAGTTCTGAGATCTTGGTGAGTGACTATAATGACAAATCCTTTTTATTTCTCCCTGGTATCTTAACTGGCACTCCATTACTATAATGAGCATATTTCTCTCCGCATGTATGTGAAACTACCATATATCTTTAAAAATTTAAATTATAACTATGTAAAATATAAAGGCATGAGGGCTACTTTTTATATGTTATATCTTTAAGCTCTCTTGAGCCCAAGAGAATATTCAAGTCAAGTATGTAGTAATCAATGTTTCTTGTATAGAAGAGCATGTCTTTCTTAATCACATAATCAAACAGCTACTCCCCATCTTTTGTCAAAGTCTCAACAATTTTATCAAAATATTGATAGTTTGACCCAAACAAAATAATCTCAAAGTCTTGTTTCAAATCCATCAACATTTCTTTCAAAAATGGGCGATAGTTCAAGTATAACTATAGTAAAAATTTTTTAAAAAATCTGAATAATTATAAAAATGTATTCTTGACTTACTTTTACTTTACTATTACCAAAAATCTAAATTAGAGTAAATTCATCATAATCGTTAATTTGACCTTTATAAAAAGCTTGAACTAGAGTTTTCTCCAAATCAAACACGATAGTTTCTATAAAAAGAATATTAAAACATATGAATTTAGTTTATCTTACTTCTATCTAGAGTCTTAATAGTGGTTTTAATCTAATTAATATCTTTTTGACCCAGTAATTATTACTGGAGTTTACCATTTTTCAAAAGCTAAGTTTAAAATTATAGGAGCTTTTTCTTTTCAAATCCTTGTCCTTTGAAATTCTTGCAATATATAACATATTTATTGATAAGATAAAAATAAATTACTTTAAAAAGAGTATGACTTTTAAATATAATTTCTTGAATGGGCTTTGCAAAACTCAATTTCAGTGAGGAATTTCTGTTTCTCATCTAAATCAGATAAGTAGTATTTATTATAGTTCAATTGTAACAAGGGATCCTAAGCTTTAATATTCAAATTATTTATATGTACTGATCAATATACACAAAAAAGCACAATTAATTACTTTGATTATTGTATAAAATATTGACTGTTTTAGTCATTCTCTTGAAACTGATATGAATCTATATATCTTAAATAGGAGTTGGTTTAGTTCCTCCATTTTAGTATTTGATCTTATTTTTCTCAATTTTAGCGTCTTCGTCTACCTCGCTGTACTCCCCAATTTCCTTGTTGTCGAATCTGACTCTTGTCCCATTCAGAATCATTTTACGAGAAGATTTGCGTTCATGATTCATTAAGATGGATTTCCTTGAGTCTATGGATCTATTAGACTGGTTCTAATCAAGACCTCTCTAATCTGAATCCAAACTACTGTTTTGCTTGGTATTAATTCGATTAAGTTGTTTGTTAAGAGCATTTTGTTCATTCTTTTAGTCGGTATTTATTTACTGACGACCTCTTGGTTATTGCTGAAGTTGCTCCTTATTAAATTAAGCAACTGCGTTCACTGTTAAGTTACTCACTATCTCTTTATCTTTCGCTAACCCTTTTCGATTCTTTTTCTTGACTGATACCATTTAATCTAAAGATCAATTTATGCAATAAATTTAAATTACTACTAAGGTCCTGTGAACCGATTCTTTGCAATTCCAATGGATTTTTCACATTAACATTAAGTTGATTAAAGTTTGTACTCACAAAGAATGGATTATTTCGCTGTTCCTTTATAAGTTTTAACTTTGCTTCTCTTTGCTAGTTAGCAGGATCTCCCTGCTAATATTAAGGCATTACTTGGTGTGAGCGCACCTAAGTTTGAGCCTCTTCGTTTTTTCGTGGATACTACTACATTTTTTTCAGATATAATTAAATTATGGACTTCTCCAGTTAACCCACCTGTTTAGATGTAAATTTAGAAGAATAAGGAACTTACCTTTTTGTGAAGGGGGCACAGAGAGGGATTTATTATTAACTAGTACAGGTGGGACAGCTTGATTGGGCAAGGGCACTGCTTAATTGTAAATGAAGTCATAAATATTAGAGTTTTCTTCAACGGGTAAATGGTTATTCAGCATATTTGCTTATGTGATATTGACTTAGTTATTATTTGAAAAGCTATTATGATGATTATATCATTGTAATTCATAATAAATTGATCACTTTGTAATATTTAAATGTATTCCTTTAATATTAGAACCTCTAGCTTGATTTTATAAATGTTGATTATTAAATCTACTCTCAATGCTTTTATTTATATCTGCAAGTCCTTTAATATTGCCGTTCTCTAGTAAATAATATTTTTCATCCTCCTCCCTTGTCTTGAAGTTTTTAAATTGATGAATCTTTTATATATTTATCTTTAATTGATTAATATAATTTTATAAGAAATTTGCAAAAATGTAATTTTCTAAAATTTGTTTATTGATGATTGAAAGATTTTTAATGACCATAGTTTACACCTCCAACAGTAACTTATATAATTTCTTGCGGTTAACTTGCAATTGGATACTAAATTAAGCATTTAATTTACTCGAGTTTTATGCCAAAAACAATGACAAATATTTAAAATGCAGATATTCCTTACTTTTTAGTTCGTTTTCGAGTCTTTCTTTCTAGCTGGAGCATGACTATTATGACCAGGTCTATACATGCTCTTTTCCGATTCTTTTCGAGAATAGCTCAATTTATATTTAAACAATATTAAATTATTTATTAAAATATTCTAAATCATAAAAAATATTTATATACAAGCTACTCTATATTCATATAATTACAAAAACCTTTTCTCGACAGGAATATATTTAATAAAACTTAGACGAGTCTAATAAATATAAATTATAATTCCAATATTATCACTCTTTTTACTTACATGTTGATTCCTGGATGTAGGTCTGCTGTGTGTAATATACCCCTTATTTTTAAGTAATGGATTGGTGTGTTGATTAATAATATAGGATATGTTGTATTTTACTAACTTAATGCCCTTTGATTGTTCATCATTTTCTTCTCGATATTAGTTTGAGTTAACTTGGGACAAATTATCAAATGATCCCATTTTATTCATATTACTCATTTGCTTTTTGCTATTCATTATTATTAGTAATTAAATGCTTCTAATTTAATCTTTTAATTCATAAACAATTAATTTACAAATTGCTTTCCCAATATATTCATAGATATATTACAAAGTATAGTAATTAATAGTAAGCAGGGATTGTATTTCTTATCCTTAATATCAAATCTCTAGCTCTTAATAAATACAAATA
>ARYC01019885.1:0-11285 GCA_000711775.1 Oxytricha trifallax
ATATGCTATTTTATGCCTGAAAGTTTTAATTTTTCTATTTTTCACTATTCATTTTACTGTATTTTGAAGTTGAGTTATTAGAAGAGTTATTTTAGAATAGAGGTGGTACTGCTGACTGAACGGGCACTGACATTATTTTAAATTATAAAGTTAAAATATTGTTAACAACTTCAAATCAAATTATAATATTACCTAAGTGAATGGGATTATTTCGATTTAATTAAATTTAATAAAACAAATAATAAAATGAGTTAGTTAGGTTAATCAGACTAATCAAGGCTCTTTGATTCGAAGATGCTTCCACAGCCTCTCCCAATCAATAATCATAGATACATTGATAAAAACATTCATGAAACCATCGATAGAATTTAGTAAGAATATTTTAAGCCTAATCACGTTCTGTATTTATAAAATATTTCAAAATAGGTCTTATGAAATTCATCAGAAAAAATTGATAAGGATAAAAGAGGAGTTAGAGAAAAATAGATTGAAAAAGATTAACGGAGATACTTCATACGAGCATTTGAAATCTTAAATGAATCATAACAAGCTAAGATCCTATGAATTTACAGAAACAGGTAAGTTTTAGTAAATTAATTAAAAACCGTTTTAAATTTTTTGGGAATAATTGAACAATCTAATGATTATAATTTAGAAAAAATCAATGAAATAAAAAGAAGTAATTAAATTTTACTGGAAAAACTGTTAGACATATCAAAGGGAAAGCGAGTAAATACAAATTATTACCAATTATTTATATTGCTTATAGTGTGATGTAAAGCAAGAAAACATATAGATAGCAATCCCCTAATCGAAATCACTAAATTATTAAGTTAAGAAACGTGAAGCTGAGCGAATAGACCAAGAAAATTAAAAGATCATGGAGCGAATAGTTAATTAGAATCCTTCACTTTCATCAAAGAAAATGCATCATGACTATATAGAACAGTTGCGTTACAAGAAAATGAAGGAATAAAACAAGATGGGCATGAGTGTTGAAAAAATTATAGAAAAGAAGCGTAAAATGGTGCTTGAAGCTAGGTCTACTATCCTTCCCTTACTTAACACTAAACTGAACAGCCCAGGGGCTACGGAGCCTATGGGTCGAAATAACTTTAATATTGGTGGAAGCATAGATGTTCATAGCTAGAGAGTAATCTAGAATTCATCGGAGATAATAAGTCACACCTTGCCAATTCACAATGAATACTAAAGTTAACAGCATAACACCTCACAGTCTGCATAAAACTCAAATAATCGCTATGCTAATAAGACATAATTAACGAAGCTGAGTCACACAGTATCCCCTAAAAGTCAAAGATAACGAAGAGTTATAGCAAGATCAGAACTATCTGACTATAAAGAAAAGAACAGTCAAATTGGATAAACGACTTCACTTAATAACAATTATCATAAACCAAACAAAATCATGCTAGAATCAATTACTCAATCATCCACTAATCCTAACACTAAATAAGTCAAAAATGCAACTATTATTACTTAATATAATATTTATAAGGGAAATTAAATTCTATAAAAGTTATTTTGAAAGATAAAATATAGTAGAATCAATATTTTTATTGAGATTTTAGCTGGACAATTTATGAAAAATTAATATATATATCTACTACTTATTAATTCTCAAAGATCAATTTAGATGCATAATTATTTTGCATGAACTATAGACTTTCTTATTTAATTAATTTTAAATTTATTTTATTTAAGTAATAATAGTAATAATATTATTCAACGTAAATAGTAGAACAAGCCACCTGTTGCTCCAAGTTTGCAGAACAAAAGTTTCGCTAATAGCTCTAAATTAAATTAGAATAATCAAATAAATCAATCTCAAATTCCTCCCATAAGAACAAGTCTAATTATTATTTTAATTAAAATTTTAAGCTCTTTTAATGAGATTTCTTTTATTTTTAAGCTCTTTAGATAAAAACATAGCCAAAACTAACTAAAAGCTTCCACCTGGCAGCTACTTCTCTCACACAACAAATTCCAATTCATCAAAGAACAAACAGACTAATAGCAGCACTATAGATACCTAATAAAACCAAAATTAAGCTACTTTAGATACAAACTTAGCTAATTTGCCTACTTCTCCAATCTATGAATAGGAAATCACACCAAAAGTTTCGATTAAAAACAAATGAATCACTAAAACTCTCTATTAATATTGTAGGAATACATTCGATTTGGGAAAATGAATTAAAATTAATTAATTAAATATTAAAATCATGGCAGTTATCAAAACCAAAGTGACTTAAAATTCAAAAATAAATGGATTCCACGGTAGATCCCGCAATTTTAGCTGGACTTTACTATTGGCAATATTCTTGAATCATCCCAGGAATCGAGATATTTTGATTTTGAGCTAACTCCCAAAAATAGTATAATGGGTTTTTCTCGCTTGAGCGATGAGATAAATTCATTATAGCAATAACAACCACCTTCTCATTATTAATGCGCTATCCAGAGAGTATAATATTGTCAGGGTTTGGAGACATTTTCCTAAAAAATAACTGAAGGTAATTAATAATTAATTAATTTTAATTTTAATTCATTTTCCCAAATCGAATGTATTCCTACAATAGTAGAAATAAGCAGATTTAAGATGCTGAGGATATTCAAGACCAAATAATCGATGATGAGATCATAGATGAGGACGGTTATGTTGAGGACTTTGTGGAGGGTGCAGATAACTCTAAAAATCTATCGAAATAACAAACTGAGAGAAAAACCATTCCTTAAACCAATCTTATCATAGCAGAGTAGAAGTAAATACAAGGTAAATAGTTTGAAAAAACTCAGATAAAAAAGCAAGAAACTATTAAGACTAACAATAATAATTAATCATATATGGACGATTCCAAGACTTACCTAGAGAGAAACTCCATATTAAGTGGAATTAATGATACTAGCAATGTTAAAAATGGAGGCACAGGTGGTCAAAATGATGTTGATGATTAGTAGTATGAAGAAGAAGATTTCGAGGAGGAAATTATTGACTGATTTACTTTATTTACTTTTATTTAAAATAAATGTTTTTTCCTATTCTAAACCTTTGAGATGTGATTTATATATTTCTTGAAAAGAGGTTAATGAATAATATTACTTATAATTATTTCTACTATAGTTTAATATAATGAAAAATCTGACTAATCAGACTCCAAAATCTCGCAAATCTTAACTCTTACATCTTTAACATCTTTGAAACTTTTGAGATACTACTTGTGAGTGAAATATAATGACAAATCCCTTTTTATTTCCCTGGTATTCCTTAACTGGACTCCATTACTATAATGTCAGCTATTTCTCCCGCATGTATGTGAAACTACCAGTATATCTTTAAAATTAAATTATAACTATGTAAAATATAAAGGCATGAGGGCTACTTTTTATATGTTATATCTTTAAGCTCTCTTGAGCCCAAGAGAATATTCAAGTCAAGTATGTAGTAATCAATGTTTCTTGTATAGAAGAGCATGTCTTTCTTAATCACATAATCAAACAGCTACTCCCCATCTTTTGTCAAAGTCTCAACAATTTTATCAAAATATTGATAGTTTGACCCAAACAAAATAATCTCAAAGTCTTGTTTCAAATCCATCAACATTTCTTTCAAAAATGGGCGATAGTTCAAGTATAACTATAGTAAAAATTTTTTAAAAAATCTGAATAATTATAAAAATGTATTCTTGACTTACTTTTACTTTACTATTACCAAAAATCTAAATTAGAGTAAATTCATCATAATCGTTAATTTGACCTTTATAAAAAGCTTGAACTAGAGTTTTCTCCAAATCAAACACGATAGTTTCTATAAAAAGAATATTAAAACATATGAATTTAGTTTATCTTACTTCTATCTAGAGTCTTAATAGTGGTTTTAATCTAATTAATATCTTTTTGACCCAGTAATTATTACTGGAGTTTACCATTTTTCAAAAGCTAAGTTTAAAATTATAGGAGCTTTTTCTTTTCAAATCCTTGTCCTTTGAAATTCTTGCAATATATAACATATTTATTGATAAGATAAAAATAAATTACTTTAAAAAGAGTATGACTTTTAAATATAATTTCTTGAATGGGCTTTGCAAAACTCAATTTCAGTGAGGAATTTCTGTTTCTCATCTAAATCAGATAAGTAGTATTTATTATAGTTCAATTGTAACAAGGGATCCTAAGCTTTAATATTCAAATTATTTATATGTACTGATCAATATACACAAAAAAGCACAATTAATTACTTTGATTATTGTATAAAATATTGACTGTTTTAGTCATTCTCTTGAAACTGATATGAATCTATATATCTTAAATAGGAGTTGGTTTAGTTCCTCCATTTTAGTATTTGATCTTATTTTTCTCAATTTTAGCGTCTTCGTCTACCTCGCTGTACTCCCCAATTTCCTTGTTGTCGAATCTGACTCTTGTCCCATTCAGAATCATTTTACGAGAAGATTTGCGTTCATGATTCATTAAGATGGATTTCCTTGAGTCTATGGATCTATTAGACTGGTTCTAATCAAGACCTCTCTAATCTGAATCCAAACTACTGTTTTGCTTGGTATTAATTCGATTAAGTTGTTTGTTAAGAGCATTTTGTTCATTCTTTTAGTCGGTATTTATTTACTGACGACCTCTTGGTTATTGCTGAAGTTGCTCCTTATTAAATTAAGCAACTGCGTTCACTGTTAAGTTACTCACTATCTCTTTATCTTTCGCTAACCCTTTTCGATTCTTTTTCTTGACTGATACCATTTAATCTAAAGATCAATTTATGCAATAAATTTAAATTACTACTAAGGTCCTGTGAACCGATTCTTTGCAATTCCAATGGATTTTTCACATTAACATTAAGTTGATTAAAGTTTGTACTCACAAAGAATGGATTATTTCGCTGTTCCTTTATAAGTTTTAACTTTGCTTCTCTTTGCTAGTTAGCAGGATCTCCTGCTAATATTAAGGCATTACTTGGTGTGAGCGCACCTAAGTTTGAGCCTCTTCGTTTTTTCGTGGATACTACTACATTTTTTTCAGATATAATTAAATTATGGACTTCTCCAGTTAACCCACCTGTTTAGATGTAAATTTAGAAGAATAAGGAACTTACCTTTTTGTGAAGGGGGCACAGAGAGGGATTTATTATTAACTAGTACAGGTGGGACAGCTTGATTGGGCAAGGGCACTGCTTAATTGTAAATGAAGTCATAAATATTAGAGTTTTCTTCAACGGGTAAATGGTTATTCAGCATATTTGCTTATGTGATATTGACTTAGTTATTATTTGAAAAGCTATTATGATGATTATATCATTGTAATTCATAATAAATTGATCACTTTGTAATATTTAAATGTATTCCTTTAATATTAGAACCTCTAGCTTGATTTTATAAATGTTGATTATTAAATCTACTCTCAATGCTTTTATTTATATCTGCAAGTCCTTTAATATTGCCGTTCTCTAGTAAATAATATTTTTCATCCTCCTCCCTTGTCTTGAAGTTTTTAAATTGATGAATCTTTTATATATTTATCTTTAATTGATTAATATAATTTTATAAGAAATTTGCAAAAATGTAATTTTCTAAAATTTGTTTATTGATGATTGAAAGATTTTTAATGACCATAGTTTACACCTCCAACAGTAACTTATATAATTTCTTGCGGTTAACTTGCAATTGGATACTAAATTAAGCATTTAATTTACTCGAGTTTTATGCCAAAAACAATGACAAATATTTAAAATGCAGATATTCCTTACTTTTTAGTTCGTTTTCGAGTCTTTCTTTCTAGCTGGAGCATGACTATTATGACCAGGTCTATACATGCTCTTTTCCGATTCTTTTCGAGAATAGCTCAATTTATATTTAAACAATATTAAATTATTTATTAAAATATTCTAAATCATAAAAAATATTTATATACAAGCTACTCTATATTCATATAATTACAAAAACCTTTTCTCGACAGGAATATATTTAATAAAACTTAGACGAGTCTAATAAATATAAATTATAATTCCAATATTATCACTCTTTTTACTTACATGTTGATTCCTGGATGTAGGTCTGCTGTGTGTAATATACCCCTTATTTTTAAGTAATGGATTGGTGTGTTGATTAATAATATAGGATATGTTGTATTTTACTAACTTAATGCCCTTTGATTGTTCATCATTTTCTTCTCGATATTAGTTTGAGTTAACTTGGGACAAATTATCAAATGATCCCATTTTATTCATATTACTCATTTGCTTTTTGCTATTCATTATTATTAGTAATTAAATGCTTCTAATTTAATCTTTTAATTCATAAACAATTAATTTACAAATTGCTTTCCAATATATTCATAGATATATTACAAAGTATAGTAATTAATAGTAAGCAGGGATTGTATTTCTTATCCTTAATATCAAATCTCTAGCTCTTAATAAATACAAATACGGATTGAATTTATATGGTCAATAATAAAATTTAGTTTTATAGCAAGGAAAATTATCATTTTTTTTAGCTAAAACAATAATTTTTCACATTCTTTGCAAGTTCTTTTCATTAATTTAATTTCTCTTTACAAAGAATAAGATAGAATATTTGAAGAAATATATTTAAAATTAAAATTGATTGTAGCTGCCGTTAATAATTGACAACATAATTTATTATTTTAGCATGAATAGGAAAATTTAGATAGAATAAATCTGTGTATTTTAATACATATAAATAGCTCTGATTTTATTTATTATTGTAAGTTGCAATGTAATCAGCTCGATATCTTTATAAAAATGAATATTTTAGACTAGCGGTTAAAATAAATTATAAATTGATTTTAAAAAAATCTATATTTTATTATGGTGAAAACTTTCTCTTAAGAAAATTATAATTTACTATTAAAAGGTTTTTACAACTAAAAATAGAAATATTTCTTCATTTTCACTCCGAATTAATTTAGAAGTTTTAAATAATGTAAAATAATTGTTAATTTATGATACTACCAAATCAATAAAAATATATTTATTTGTTGTTGTTTATTATTTAGTTCACATATCTTTTCTGTTGAGTGAGCGCCTGTGTTAGTCAACTCTCTCTCTAAGAATTTACTTCTCATCTTGGCTGAGTTTACTTATTATATAAACAAATAAAGTTTATAAAAAGTTTGAGAGTCCTAAATTACTAGATTTTACTCTCACGCAGTTATTAATCTTCTTGCTGTTGTTACCTGCTATTATTGAGATAAATTATTATTTAAAAATAAAAGCAATATCATTGTTTATAAAATTGTAATTCTATTTATAACATATATTTTAAGTAATGGTTGAGATTATTCTATGAGTTTGTATCTTCATCATCTGCTTTATACTACGATAACTACGAATTACTGCTTTTGTGCGAATAATTAGTGCAATTTTACTACATAATCAGCACTGATTGCGATTTAATGTTTGATGGAGACTATTAAGACTGTGATTGCGGAGTCAGTTAATTAACAAGCGAAGATGACTGCTAACTTAATTTCAAGGATTCGTTGTGTTATATTGTATTTCTGTTTTATGAGTATTTTGGAGGAGGAATATTTGGTTTGGACTTGTTATTATAAGAAGGCTATTTGTTACTCTGGTTGAGAGAGTGGTTTAGAGGCTAAGTAATATTTTAGGGAATTTATTAAGAGTCATCGAAGTTTATTTGCTAACTAGGATCCATTAAACTAAATATACTTAAAGATAATTTAACTCAGATATATATATATATATATATATAAGATAAACAACTGAAATTTGATATTTTGTTATAAAAATATTGTTTAAATATTTAGGTTATAATTCCAAAGGACTTTATGATAATAGATGATTCATTTTTACTATTGCTATTTTGGCATTATTATAAGAACTAGTGATTCTTATCCTTCTTAAATATCTATGGGGAATTATCTGTTGACTATCTTAGAACATCTATATCTGAATTGGTTTATTGCTAGTCACTTCTGGAGTATGAAGAATGCTAACTTTTTCTTGAAATATGTCCAGTAGTATTATTAAAGAAAAGAGCACTTGGTACACATAAGTTTTATTCAGCATTTTACTTTATATTCTAGTTGTTTTACTGCTTCTGACTGTTAGGGGAAGAACACATGTTTAGTTGAGGTCTCTTCGTGTTTTTATCTGCACTTGATTAAACTCTTTCTGATTAGACTGTACTTATTTCTTTGCTGATTGGTGTCTAAATTAAGTTGGCACCACTGTCAAAAGCTTTCAACACATGACTTTCTTAGAAAATAATCTGAGGTGTAATTTTTTAGTTTTGATTCTATTGAGGAGGTTGCTGTCTATCCATAGTGTTCATGAGGCTTTGAGGCATTTAATAAGGGTTATTAGCTGAGTTAAACGATGTAAACTCAGGTTGTTCAAAAGTATTGAATGAAGTAAATCCTTGCCACAGTTGATATCCTAGATCTATCTGCTTTCTCTAATTGATTGAGGATAAAATTGAGATCTTTTCCATTTTACTCCTTTTACAGACTTTATAGCATTTCTTGTTTAGAGTGGAGATCTCTGATCTGCCTCTCTTGTTGTTCTTTCAATTTATAGTATTCATTAATCTTTCTCTGGATCTCTGCACTTTGCTGGATTTCATTGATTTCATTCATATTCAGTGATTTATGATTTTCACTCAGGATAAATTCAATTTCATTTTTATCAGAATCTTAATCGTAATTTACATTTAAACCTTAGAAACTTTGGTGGTAAAATGACTTTTTACAATTATTAAATGTGCAAATAAAATTAGATTAGATCAAGTCGACTAAAAGATTTACAACATACTCATTATGCTTTAAAATTTTTCCTTTGAATGTATTATTTGAATTTTTATCTATTTATCTTTACGAATATTTAATAAAGTTTAAAGTAGAACATAAGTAAATTAAAAATCTGCGTTTTTGGCATATTTATATTTATTATGAGCGAAAATTTCTCAAATGTTATAATTGTCGAATGTCAATCTGAATAAAAATAAATTTCATCTTATGAACTTCGTTGTTAATTTATAATATATTTAATTATAATTATATTGAACTATAGAATTTTGAAATAGAAAATAAGAATTTAAGTGACATTCTCAATAATTTTTGGATGGATTACTTTTATTTTCGAAAGATAGATCCTTCAAAACTTTTTTATAATAAAACAGTTAAAATTGATTTTGTCATTAAATTATATTTATAGGGCTTCGTGAAATCTGATCTCCTATTATAGATTTTTTTATAGCAATAATTTTCCTGTTCGCAAACTTTCGTTATAAATGATGATTTTGATTTTTTGATTTGATATTATGAGTTAAATTAATTTATTAATTAACTTAAAATGATGATTTTTTTATTTTAATAATTTATTAGTAAATTATCTGCTAATTATCAAAATAATTATAAAAAAATAGCATATATTATAATTTTATTTTCTTCTGGATTTGTATTCTAAGATTCATTTTAAGCAACCTCGTCATATTAGTCTTCGACTTATATTTCTTGATATTCAGGCTGTACTTAACTTGATATGTAATTCTAAAATAGACTGGCATTATACATTTTTATCTCATAAGCTTGCTTTGAAAATTGACCACTCTGCTGTTTATTGTGATGATTCTATGGTGCAGGAATAAGAAATGATTCTCTATAGCTTTGCGAGATTGCTGTTTGAAAAGCGATTTTTATAGACAGACTTTAATTTTGTATAATTTTTTTTTATAACTTTAATCATTTCCATTTAAAATATTCCGAATAAATACAATGATTTTCCATTTATTTTTATTCCCTTCATTCAAAACCCCAAAACCCCTTAGTGAGGTTTATAAGTGCTTTGATTTTTAGGTTATAGTTGGGATCTTATTGGGGTTAGTAGAGAAAACGCAGGTTTTATGTGAATCTATTGAATATTTTAATGAGTATTAGAGTACTCAATTCAAACAAATTTAATCTGCTTGTCTTTATTGTATCTCTTGAATCTTGCTCTCTATAGTGGCTCAAGTATGTCATCTAAGGATTATCTAGGATATGAAGGAGCTCTCACGATTATCATCTCTACTATGCTATTTATTTCTTCGCAGACATCTTCTTACTTTATATGCTTCTAAGCTAAGCTAATTGATTGTTTTTCATGCTTAGTACCAAAGTAAGACATGCTTTCCATGTCACTTTCTAATATGATGGCAGCAACTGCCCATACATCCCACTAAACAGAGCCACTTGTCCACTTCTCTCTGATTGGGAAGTATCCTGGTGTCCCAAGAACCTTTGCTAATGTTACAATCTCTTACCTTAAGGCTCTATTGAAATCGATAACTACAACTTCTAAAGGACAGAGGTTGAGCATCACATTTTCAGGCTTTAGATCTCTATGAACATATCCAAGTTCATGCAACTCCAAGACACCCTTAATCATATCTGAAAGTATATCATTCAAATCATCCGGATATCTGCTTTGATATAGATAGTCTCTTAGAGTCATTTCATATTTCTTAAGCCTTAGTGCAATGAACCCAAAGCCTAAAATAACACCGTCTAGCTTAAGCAAGTTCTTGCAATCTCGTTTTTAAGCTTCTCTAAGAATGATATATTCGTTAGCAAACTCATTCTAATACTGTTCATTCTTAATGAGATAGCTGAAAGGATATACCTTGTATGCAAACTCGTCGACTACTATTAGTTTTGCCTTGCTAGGCACGTTTATATTCAAGTAGTTTTCTATACAACTGCTAAGATCAACAGCATTTAATGCAGGAATATACATAGCTCTCTCTTAGAAGCATGCTAAAATTTATTGCCTGCAGGTTGATTCATTGACTCATATCGTTTCTGCCTCTTGAGCTTTTCTTATTACTCTCTTAAAGATTCAAAAGTTTTAGACTTTCTCTTGGCAGGTATAAGTTTTTAAGTCTCTTAATCTTACATTAAAAACTCGCTTAAATGATGCTTCTGCATGTGTCTTTTTACCTTAGCTGAGTGAGTGTAAGACTTCATGCAAGTCGTGCATTAATACCTGCCATCCACCTTATCATGCTTGAAATAAATCTACGCTTTACCAGAATGTATTTCTTTAATATGCCTCTTCAAGCTCTACTCAGTTGATAAGAAGTTTTAACAATCATTGCATTCAAAGTGTTTTTATTTTTCAATTGGTTGCTGTTCTTTTAGCTCCTCAACATATTCAATTTATGTTTAAAGTCCTATCTCTGTTCTCCCCTTCTAGTTAGATACTTCAATTTTTAAGACCTCTGCTTCAAACT
>ARYC01019886.1:0-46683 GCA_000711775.1 Oxytricha trifallax
TCCTTCTCATTTAACTACAATCAAAACCTTCCTACTTCTCATAAACTTATGATGTTTAATCCTTGAGTAATTGCATCACTTATCCAGTCAAGATATCATATCAAATTTAATCAAGTTGACACACTACAAATATTACCGACCATGAAATTATTATAACAAGTTAACTTCTAATTAAAGATTTCTTGACTAAAGTAGTGATACATAGGTTAATAACCGGTTAATTGCTTAATCATCTTGAGGATATCAGAATTAGAATTTCATCTTAGTAATAATAGCAATTATCAAGAAACATTAGAAAATAGCGATACAATTGGTAATAATACTAAGTAAGAAATTAATGTAGGCAATATTGCTGATCAAGTCGATAGATTTGTTGTTTTTCTATAAAAATAGTCTATACCAATTTTTTAAAAAAAAGTTATATAAATATAAGTTACCATACAGAGATATTGTAAAATGTAAATAAAGGATATGCAAAAAAGAATGTTTCAATTTAATAGGAATAATAAACGTTTATATAAAGATAATAATTCTACCTTCTGGCATGTTAGGAATGTTATTCCTGATAAATTCCTATACATCAGGAATCGGAACTATATATGCCACCTTTTTTCTGGATAAGTGCAGGATCTGACAGCCTACTCAGAATAAATTAGAAAGGTATAGAGGAATAATGTCCAAATAAACGGAGAATATAATGTCATATATGTCGTATAAAACCATTTATAGTAGAGAAGATGGAGGCTGACTTTTTGAATCACATAGAGAGTTCTAATTTTTCTGCTAACAGGTGTACTTTTCTATTGAAATCACTTCAGCAAGGTATCACCAAGGAGCATCACCCATTACTTAGCATTGTCTAAATGGTAGCAAGCACAAGAGTATTTAGAAATAAGAAAGATTAGGCACGGTAACTACTCACAGTTCTGCCTAAAACTTGAAAAAGTAACCATTAATGCAGGTAATAAAAATATCTAAGTTCAATGAAACTCAATCTATATACAGGATACTTCGTGGTACATATAAAAGGAGGAAAGTGCAAAAGAATTACACTATAAATTGGCTAGTTTAAAATCCCTCGCATTAAATTCCGTAAAGCATTATATTATAATAATGCATTAGTAATTTAATTATAAAATAAATTAAAAAATTGGATCAATTCTATATACTTTATTGCATTAATTATAATTAAACTAAACTCTCAAATTATTATATGGTATAAAAAAAGATTGAGCTCTTTGAATGTTAATGATAAATATGATAACTGAGAAGTTTGTATGTACTTGCAGTAAATATATACATATTTATAGCAAATATGATTTTGGAAGTAATCATATTTAATTAAACTATGATAAACCTTAATGGGACCCTAATACTTCAAAGTCTAAGATGAAAAATATTAAACAAAAATTTGTTATAAAAACAATAGAGTTCATTTAATTACCAAAATATAGACATTCAATCACAAAAGAAAGAATATAAACACTAGATTAATAGAAAGTCTAATTAATTTTAATATAAATTATAAAATTTATGATTACTTTCATGGAACGGATTAAGCAATACTATTTTCATTGATTTTTTTCAGACTTAAAACATATCTAACACATTAAATACATTTAAGAAATTTATGTATCGCAAAGATTATTAATTAAAATGATAAATAAAAAAAGAATGACTGTAATATCATGGTTTACGACATCAACTAACTCATATGCCCCTGCATCACCAAAACTAATGGTTTGATTTAGTATCATTTAACAGTGATAACCTAGATTTAATTTAATATTACTAATTTTACTAAACAAAAAGAACTATAAATGTTTAGTCAATATTCAAATGCTATTTAAAATACATAAAATTATAATTATGATTAATTAATATAAAATTTGGAGAATTTCTTTGTCTACACTCTAAGTTTGATTAAAATTAAATAAATGTTTATTATTTTAATTGCATTGTAATTACTCATGATATTTTAATATAAATATAATAAACTCTTTTATGAAGTGTCAATTATGTTAAAATTAGAAATTCTAATTTCCAATAGAATGCTTGGAAACTTTTAAATAAGGGAAAAATGTCTTTCCTTAAAAAGATATATCGAATATAAGATTTGTCACAAAGTATCAACACAACATCACATAAGATGGAAAATTGTGATAAAATATTATAATTTAAATTAATTCTAAAAGCTATCTCATTAAGATTGGGAAATGAATGTAGAATACATATTTTTAAGATTACTTTTTTCGTAGATCACGAAAATGAAGCTTTTGGAGTTCATATGATTTATTAACCATAAGTTTGTTTTTCATTCTCAAAAGTACCATAATGCATCGAAATATTATATTTTAATTAATTTTCATATTTAAAGACTTTTAATCCAGGTTTTATTATAATATTATTAACTCATATACATTAATATATAAAAGTATTTTAATTAGTTTATTTGTTTGTAAAAAAATCTGAATTAGTTTTTATAAATGTTCCAGCAAAGAATGTTTAATGGCCTTAACATTTGGCAAAAGTAAATTAATTAAAAACTCTTATTTAATTTAAATATTTATCATTAATAATTTTACTAACTATTAATTAAGGTGTCTAAATATATTACATTAAAAACATAATTATTCAACCTGCTTCACTTTTTAAATGTAACGTTTGTTGTTGCTATTAAATATAATTAGGGTCAAGTCCAATAATAAATTTGTCTAAAAATTTTCTAAATGCTATGAAATCATTAAAATCTATTATTATAACTAATTAAAAGGTTCTTAAATTTCATTTTAAAATCGGTTGTAATTATTAAATAAAAACCCTGCTCTTTTTTGTGGCAATATTTTAAATTTACTTTGCCCTATATTATTTTTAATTTATAACTGATTTACTTGATATATTTTAGTTATTAGCAATATTACAAATATAATTGCTAAAAACTGTTTCAAAATATGTCATACTTTATTTAAATTTTTTGTTAAATTATATATTGTAAGTTAATTTAAAGTATAAAATAAATTAAAAAAAAGACTTATTAAAAGTGATATTAGGACACATTTAATGAGTTATAATATTGATAGTAAATTTTTTAAATTAAACTTTATGTATATTACTAATAAAAAACTGAAAATATGTTCATAATACTTAGGAATGGCATAGAATAAACTTTATAATAAAGCACTAGGATTCTTAAACAACTATACTTATTAAAAATTCTCATAATATAAAAGAACTGATTAGCACAAGAATAGATTAAGTAAATAATTCTGAGTTTTACAATTAAAGCAGTACTTCCCCAAAATTAAAATTTTTCATAATCTAATCCAGACTTTTATCAGTTGAAATATCTATGCATTAAATTTTTTCGCACAATAAAAAATATTTTAGCAAAAAATAATAATGATTTATTAAAAAAACAATTAACAATTAATATTACAGTTGAAATAATGGCATTGCAAGATGTAATTAAACTAGCATTTTATTCGCAGTATTCTATATATAATTTTAATTATACTTTTAACAATTAAAGTCATGCCTTTTGTTCCGTATTTTTATTTTATTAACGTCTATTGTTGTGTATTTTATATTGTAAACTTTTTATGTTTTTAAATAGTTTGAACATTTTTAGGAAAATTATTTGTATTTGCTCCTTTGGGGTTATTACCCTATAGAAATAGATCTCTAAATTTTTAAGAAATTTGAAAAGGATTTTTAAATAATAAATCAATAGAAATTATGAAATTCAATAAATCCTAACGTAATATTATTTATCGATAATATACATCAAAATCATCATCACTGTAGGCATATTAAGAAAATGCAAAGTCTTTCAAGCATATTATATATAAATATTTATAAATCAAATCTCTTATTAATTAAACTATTTTTGAATCATATAATAAGCAAGAGTCTTAACGAATTAGAGATAATTATGAATTTGTCAATTATCATGGTCATTGTTAAATGTCTCACCAAAAAAACATTTAAAAGAGTGAAGATATGAGATTTAAAGCTGTTACTGCTTAGACCAATGATTTTTTTACTTAACATTTTTATGAAAAAACTTTGTAGTTCATTCATTAAATTCTTTTCTTTATTTTGTAATATTTAATTGAAAATTACAAAGTACGTATCATTTATACTAATTCCATGTAAACTTTTTAAATGGGCATTAAGCATGTTTAAGAACTAGTTATTCTTGTTTAGTGTCCTAAAGATACTTAAACACATTGTATTTTAATTATATTATAAATTTGGTTTTTGATTACAAAATTGGGCTGTGCTGGTAGAAGTATCATGCTTGGTCACAAACTTCTTTCTGCAAGACTATTTTCTAGTAGCAATACGCCTATCTTAGTATTTAAAAAATTGTGGATGATTACGGTTATAGCAATTTCTATATTAATTTATCTGATTTCATCTAACCGAATTCTCAATTAATATTAGGAATTATAAACAAAAATAATTTTTTAATTATATTTCTTTTTACACCAATTTATATTTTTATTACAAGATTATCTGATTCTCTTATTTATTATATTAAATAATTTATATCTTTGTTGAGCTTTTCATTTAAATTTTTTCTATACTCTTGATTTTAAAATTTTAAATTACTTTTTAATATATTAAATACATAAATGAATAAATTATCATGTCTATTGATTTGAATACTGATAGATAAGATTGATCTAAATACATTGAAATATGAAGTTAAAGGTAACTCTTTTCGACATAGCATAAAAATAAAATCTATTTAATTGAAAAAAAATTATTTTTAATTAAATTAACAATGCGATCAATGATTAGGCAAGGGTGTGGCTATTTCGCTAAGCAACTCGAGGAGTCTTATTCGAACCTGAACACTCGCCAACAGTTGTCACCCACGGAAGATCTCTTGTCTCCAGGTTGACAGCTACTACATATGTATGCCTGGTTACTGATCCGCCTCTTCAGTCAGTGGTTACTTAGAAACGGAAGTAATAGAGTAATTTAATATAAATTCTCTTGAACTCATTGAAACAACTCCAACACAAAGAGGAAAAATCTTTAATATGCTTGTCATACCTAACTGACAAACTCCATTACTCAAAAAATTAATAATAAATCTAGATTTCAATTATTATTATCACGTTACTTACTTAAATCAACAATACTTCTTTATATTAACTAAAATGAGCTATTCATTTTAATATATCTTGAGACATTATATATATTTAAAGTGTTTTAATTAATTATTTTCAGAATAGTTTACTAAGATGGAATAAATTACTTGAAAGGAATCAGATAAGTATATTCATAGTCCATTGGTCTCTATTACAAGCTGACCATTCCTAAATTCAAAAGTTAATTTCAAAAACTTTTGTGGCATGACTAGGTGTTATTAAGTCATGTATAGGTGAGTCAATCTCCAACGATTAGTTAAATATGGATAGTAATTAAATATAAAAATAACTATTTGAAAATTATCATAACCAGGGCAGTAGGATGAAGTCTGACATGCATAAACATAAATATCTATATATACTTATTTAAGAAAATATAATATACAATAATTTTAGCAGTTATCAGATTAACTCTTTTTATTAATTGATAATTTTAAATAAGCCGTAAAGAATAAGATTTTGAAACTTCGTTATCAATGATTTCACTTTATTTGTACTACTTCAATTTCCTTATTATTAAAAATTATGATTATAATTGTCTATTTTGATATACCTACAGTATGTGTATTATTATAATACTTTGGTTTAATATTGCTAAAAGACATAAGATTAGGAAATTCAAGAAATATAAATAAACTTCACATTCTTTTGTAATCTTAACTGCCACTTAATACAGATGGCTTTAATGTTAATTTGATTTGATACACTTTTAATTTTAATTTGTTTTAATTTAATTAATTATAACCAAATTATATGATTGTACCATTGTGCGAAAATCTTTTTTAGTTTTTTAAAAATATTAGGGCGTAATTTAAAAATAGTTCAAATTGTACCATTGTACCAGTTTAACAATATAGTTTTTTTATTTACAGATTGTACTGGAATTGATGCAATGTATATTAATTAAATCATTTAAGCTATATTATATGAGCCACTAATGGCTTTTTAATTTACGGAGCTCTCTATAGCACCATGCTTGATCAGTGGTCACTCTGCCTGTTCCTCCTGCGCACCATCTATGATTGTCAACTCCTCGATCATCAACTTTAGGTCACCATCTTCCATCAGTCGTTTTTTTCATGTACACTGCCAGTTCGATCTCGTTGAAGGGGAACTTATCATCTTGCCTCTACATCTCACTCGTGAATTCTGCCTTTAGCATCCTTGTCTCAAATGACTTTCTGTCCAATTCACTCATACTCTCGAATGGCAGAATGTTTGATATTGCTATCACCTGGCAGTTCTAGAATCTAATCACGGGGTCTTTGTATTTGAGGTTCACTGGATACCCCTCGCCTTCAAAAAATCTCTTTAAGTCGTCTATCTTTTCACCGTCATAAAAGATGCCTCTTTTGATTTCGTCCATAATTACCAACTAGGGCTCTGTTTTTGATTTGCTTGAGTCAATGCAAAATGTGAGATTGAGTATTCTGAAATCATCAGTGATAAAGAATTTTCTAAGGAACTTAGCGATTGTTGTCTTACCCGTGTTATGATATCCAAATAGCCAGACAACATTCACCTTTTCTGGTCATTTTCTAAAGATTACTCTGTAAAGCTTGTCAACCGCATCATAGTACAACATATCCTCCAAAGCCTTTGCATCAAGTGTATTTAAGAGTGGGGATTCGCCCTGTCGATCGTTGAAGGAATTGGTAAATTTCAAAAAAATAGGTGACTATTATAATTAATATAGCGTGAAGAAATGAAGAAGAAATATATAGATTTTTAATAAAAACATAAAGCAAAATGAAAATGTAAATGATTTTTATATTAAAATTTAAGAAATAACTTTAGTTTTACTAACATATTGTATTATCCACTATTTTTGATTAATTAGGTTATTTGATTTTGATAGAGTCAAGTTAGTAATCTATGACTTACTCATTATTAATTTTTATATGTATTGAGTAAGCTAAAGTGCATTTTCTCAAAAGGTTTAAACATTTTTGATATAATTTATTTTAATTAATAGGCTATAATTGCTATTATAATAATAGCTTAATCTTTAAATTTCTATCGTTAAATAAGAGTAATGCATGAGAAAGTTTATTTAATAAATTAAAAAATAAAACCAATGAACTTTTATCTTAAAATGAACTATCATTTATTCACTTTTAATATTACAACTGGTATAATTAATATAAGCAAGAGATAATTTATATATATACTTTTTAGAAATAATCAAATAATATAACTAATATAAAAAATGTAAGGCAAACGAGAAAAGTTCGGCAATATTTCTCGATTGCCTTACATAAAATAAAATAGGCTAATGTTTATTTATAAAGTTATTTAAATATTATAAATAATCAAAGCAAGTTACTTTATTATTTCTTATAATTCGACGAATATTTAAGATTTTTACCAAATCTAATTAGCGATGATAGCTTTGTTTGTTTTGGAGGCGGTTTTTATATAATCTTTGTCTCAAATCCTTAGTATGTGAGCAGGGTCTTGTAATTCTGCACTATTTATTCACAAATCTCCTCATTGTCCTGATACATCTCGTACATGTCGTCAACGTTCTTTATCTACTAGGTTCTAATTAGCTACTTGAATTTACCAGCAATTTCTGGGGATTATGTGGAGGTTCTGGTAGACGATATCTTGCTCCCCTGATTTCTAGCTTGGACTTTTGAGAAGGCAAGAAAGGCTTAGAAAAGTTCGACTTCCCCACATTAAAGAACAAGCTTGTCATGCTGATCATAAATCTTCCTGATTTTCACTTTGCTAACTACCGAAAAGGATACATTTAGATCTTTCAATGCCTTATAACCCAGATAATCAGGCTTGCTGAAGTAGTTTTTGCATAATCCGAGTCCGTCAGGTTTGATGTGAATAGAGAGGTACTATCTTGGTGGCATTTCAGCGGCGCATTGGAAAAAAAGAGCATGACTAAATCTGGTAGTATTTCTGGAAACTGCTTCGACCACGCTCGTGAAAATCTACTTCGCATCTTCTGTCTGAATCTGGAGCACAAGTCGCTGATTTGGCGTTTGGTCGATCTTCTAATTTTTCATTTCCATTGTGACTTAATGTGATTCTTTACTGTCTGTTATCCTTAGTTCAACTTTAATAAGAATTTTCTCCCACTCATTTCAACATTCATTTTATTTTAATAAATATAACTTTAATTAATATACATTGCATCAATTCCAGTACAATCTGTAAATAAAAAAACTATATTCTTAAACTGGTACAATGGTACAATTTGAACTATTTTTAAATTACGCCCTAATATTTTTAAAAAAAAACTAAAAAAATATTTTCGTACAATGGTACAATCATATAATTTGGTCATAATTAATTAAATTAAAACAAATTAAAATTAAAAGTGTAGCAAATCAAATTAACATTAAAGCCATCTGTATTAAGTGGCAGTTAAGATTACAAAAGAATGTGAAGTTTATTAATATTTCTTGAATTTCCTAATCTTATGTATTTCAACAATAATAAATTTATATAAATGTTTATAAGATTTGTTTAGTAGAGGTGAATAGATATTAAAAAAATTAGTATAAAATTAATAAAATTGTCTCAAAAAACTGAATAAAGATCTAGGAAAAAGACTAAGAGAGTTCAATGAAACTCTAATAGTGATTAAATTGTTTTGATAATCCAATTTTATCTCTAATAATATGTAGCAACAATCAGTATATACTTTAATTTGAATTTAGTAATTCATAATTACTAATAAGATTGTTATTAGAGACCTTCAATTTTTATTGCTAAAATTAGTGATTATCATAATCAATTCATAATATTCTCCCAGTCACCTTTATTTTGTAATCGCCATTATCATGATTGATACATCCCAACCCTCACATAAACATAATTTTTCATCCTCCTTTGTAGGTTGATTCAATGGATCTCAAGAGCTAAACTATCTAATATGCTTCTCTGAAGGTGTTAAATCAATCAGAATAGTTTGTATGAAATATTTATTGTAAAGTTTAACTTAAGAAGATATTAAAATCACTGATAAATAGTTATCAGTGATAACCAGAACTTCAGCCTGAAATTTAACCAGCAACGGCAGAATAACAACAGAATAATCTTAATTGCTTGAAAATCAATCAATTATGATTATAGAAAAATAAGTTAAAAAATTATTTGATAAATTAATTATTTTTTAGAAATACATATACATGCTAAATCAAGTTTAATGAATCAAAATAATAATTGGTAATCATATGGATTAAGTATGTAAACTCTAACAAACCCTGAAGTAATTGGGAAAGTTGACAATGGAAGTCCATTCCTCTCAATTTTGATTTATTTATAAATATTTATTGTGTTCTTACAACTGACTAATCTCAAAATATATATATATAAACTAATCAATTAAATTGTTAAGCTTCCTTGATAGTTGTTTAGTATAAATCACCTATAAATTATATCTAAAATATATGTATTATTTTTGTACTGCTAGTAACACTAAAGCGGCAATGCAAAGTTAAAAGTTAACATACAAACTCTGAGTCGCTTATGTGGAAATTTAATTTCTATTTTACAACAACATGCTTACCTTACTTCTATGTAGGAGTTATGATGCAAAGATGTCAAGGATGAAGTCTAAAATTGATACTAAATCAAATAATTAATCAGTAAATGTATGAGTTTCAGACTAAAGTATTAAATTCATAGGAGCTAGTGAAGTGTACAAGGTCAAATCTTAATGAAAACGGAACTAATAAGTTACTAATTAAAATAAAATAGCTTTTTAAAATCGAAAATAATAATTATCTGACACTGACATATTTCAAATAAAAGGATGTATATGAGATCAATTGAATTCTCTTAATTATATTATATTATAATTTTGTTTTAATTTAATTGTATTAATGTTATAAATTACATTGTAGTGTATTAGATCAATATGATAATGTTGATTTAATTAATTTTAGTTTTAGCAATATGCTAAATTCATAATAAATCACAAAACTATATTATTATAAGTTTATTATATAAGATTATATGCATAATTTCTATTTATTTTATAAAAAGAATAAATTAAATTAATATTTTATTTAAAAGAAATAATATATCGAATTGATTGATATTTTATAACCAAAAATATGAATAAAAAGTAGATTAAAGCGACAAAAATGTCAAAAGCAAGATTGCTATTTTGAAGTAAATAGGATCAATATTTTGAATGTAAGATTTGAAGTTTAATTATATTTCTCACTTCTATATAAATCCAATTTAAACTATTAAATATCTAAAATAATTCATCATACTATATTTAAAACATTTCTTATTACAATACATCATAATCCTTAATATTCATCGAAATAACTCGTATATTATTATTATTATTATTATTATTATAATATTAATAATAATAGAAATTGAAACAAAGATGTCTCTCACCACAGTCCTAAAGTTAAGTGTTTTATCCACTCTTTCCTGAATAAATATGAAACTTATCAGCATGCTACTTGTCTTCATGAATGAGACTTTTTATCTTACAGTGAGACTAAGCTTTCAATCAAGAGCTAAGTGATCTCCTTTGGGATTCTGGCAAGCTTCTCTGGACTTGTTTGCTTCCTTAAGAACAAGAATATAACCTAGCGAGATGATAAATGTGTCTGACACTGCAGACTGTGGGGCCTGTTTAAACGGAGAGTTCACTTGTTTATATTATACAATAATATATTTTATTGTATAAATTATTTAAGTAATTTATTTCTATTAACTAAAAATAGTAGAATCGAGCAGGAAATAAAGTTTAAAGTAGAAAGCCAGTAAAAGAGAAACAGAAAAAACTGACCAATGAAACGGCTATAATCATAATTATGTCAGTAAACCCTGAAATCTAAACACATAATTAATTTTATTTGGTCGCTCATTTAATTTAGTAGTGTCCATCATTGTAAAATTGGAAATAAAACAATATATTATTACGTTAATAACATCAAAGATATCTCTTTACTAGAGATTGCTTGAGCTGACATCACTATCATTTGAGGAAAGGTTCATTAAGAATAAGTTGAAGAAGAACTTGAAAGTAGTTAAACTTAAAACTAGAAGACTGATAAAAACTAACAAATGCCACAGTCTTCAAAAGAAACAGAAACAAACTAAAAATCATAAATAAATATATTAAGAACATTGTGGTTGATTTGTAATGCAATTTCAATTGAGTTAGTGGAGCTAAAGACCAGGAAATTGATGGGGAACTTGAGAAAATTTTAACTCGGATGGAAATAGTTAAGAATTATGGAATGATTAGCTTATAAAGCTAAGATAATGGTGTTAATATGTTAAAAAGCTTTAATTCAAGGAATAAAATGACTTACTGAAAAAATAAAATATCATTCATAAAAAGATGTATGGTTCTCGGCTGTTCATAATAGTTTACTTTTAAAATATTTCATTTTATAACTTAGCAAAGATTGAAAATCTTAATCTTCTTCTGTTACCGGTACAGTAAACATTATTTTATCTACATGCTAGTCTAATTAGTGGTAGTTACGTTTAATTATATTTATCCTCAAATATTTATTTTTCAAATTTCCCGATTCAATTCTATTATAGAAATAGTATTATTTTACTAAAAAATTAAATAATTAGATTATCAGTATCAATTAATGAATAATTATGATAAATTAATTATTTTAAAAAGGCCATTAAAATCTATATTAATGCTGATGGAGCTGGCTAATTATTATACTACTAAACTATATTAATTTTAATAGTAATTTAAAAGTACTTAATTGTATTCCTGTGAATTATTAATTTATTTTTTATATTAAAAAACTATTTTTAATAATTATATATTCGTTTTCATACACTCCAACTTTCGAGATAAATTATCAAAGCTAAATTATTAAATTTACCATTATAATAAATTAAATATGCTATGAATAACTAATGATTATTTATTCGTCAAATAATAAATAAATAGTTAAAATTTTGACCATTTTAAAATTTATTTAATTAGAATTAAAATTATTGATCATGAATTTTTAAAAATAAAATATTGTACAAATTAATTAATGAATCAAATTATTAATTACTAATTTATTATTGATAAAATAGATAAAAATAGGAAATTAAAGAAATTAAGATTAATTAATGATTTATTAGTAATATTAACTGCCATGAATTAGGAGTGTGCCTAATGCTAATTTAAATTTAAAATCTAATAAATTAATCAAACTAAATATATATAATTAGTGGGCAGGTGGGCAGGCAGGGTCCTAAGCAGCCCACTTTTGTAATTTATATATATATATTAATATATTTATGCAATTAATTAGAGATGCGCAGGCTGCTAATGGAGTCAACGTGCATGAGACCACCAAGCCGGATACACAAATAACTACGATAACACTGTCTCCACTCGGATCCTTGATAAAGAACTCAAATGCACCGTCAGTTAGCAGGTCGGTTGTAACAGCATGAGTACGCGCAAAACTAATGATTTCTGGTTGAACGTTATCTATAGAGCTGGTTAGATACAAACATGATACTTACTGTAACAATAGACGCCGTAATCTTTGTAATGCTCGGGACATTCTTCAACACATTCTTTGGTATCAATAACAATGAAGTTAGTTGGGGTATCGCAAACACATTCGTCGTCTTCAAGGTTTGTACCATCAGAACTGCAAGAGAGACATTTATCATCACAATCGGTGCAAAGACCATCTCCAGGGTTTCCGAATTGCTTAGCTGGGCAGGCACCGCAGATTTCAGTCTCTGTATCGAGGAGCTAGTTAGTTGGACATCTGGTACATACATCTGCATCTGTTGCGTCACAACCAGCACAGCTTAGCCCTTTAAGAGCACCAAGACCGTGGACTTAAGCAGCGCCGGAGGAATGGTCTCATGCACGTTGACTCCATTAGCAGCCTGCGCATCTCTAATTAATTGCAATTTAATAATAAATAAATATATTTAATTACAAAAGTGGGCTGCTTAGGACCCTGCCTGCCCACCTGCCCACTAATTATATATATTTAGTTTGATTAATTTATTAGATTTTAAATTTAAATTAGCATTAGGCACACTCCTAATTCATGGCAGTTAATATTACTAATAAATCATTAATTAATCTTAATTTCTTTAATTTCCTATTTTTATCTATTTTATCAATAATAAAATGGGTTTATAGACTTTGCGAAAAGTATTCTCTCTGTCAAAAACCGTAAATTATAATAATGTATTCTAGAGTAAGTATTTAATCAACAGTTTACTCAGTTATGATTCTCAAATCTCAAAATATAATGAAATTAATATCAGTGAAAATCAATAAGTTTTTAAAGTATTTCAATATTTACCTATTTAAAAATGAGAAAGATAGAATTTAAAATTAAGCACATTCAAAATAAAATTCTTGGGGGAAGGAAGTTTTCTGGCAAGAGGGAAGTTTCCTGACAAGTGAATTTTTATTTATATTTTGTATCAATTATTAATTAAAATTTACATATAATGATTTCTTAACTCATAATTTAAAGAGGGCAATTTAAACATTAATTAAGTTTATAATAATAAAATCTTAAGTTGTCTTATATAATAGGATATGATAAATTAAGTGCTAATTTAGATAAAATTTAACCAAAAACTTGATTTTTTAATGAAATTAAGATATTGTTAATAGAAAATACTGACTCTAATAAAGTTGATATAACAAAATATAATAAAGTATTGATTAAATTGCTCAAATTCCAAGAAGTAAGGACTAATTAGGGGTTAGTAGTTGTCAAAAAAAACATAATTGCAAAAGAAAGAATTAAAAACAATAAAAAATTTACTTGCCAGGAAACTTCTCTTAAAAGTATTTTTTATCATAAGACTGGGCAGTAAATTTTGTCACCCAAATTCTTGATATGCTTGTTTTATCTAATTAATACTATAACTATAGGTATCTTCGTAGAATTGTAATTGATTTAGAAAATGTATAAATAATTAAACTATTAAAGTGTATTATAAATCACGTAAACTATGCATATTTCAAACATTGATAGAATGTTCTTTAATATTTCATTTTTTATCTCATACATTAAATTTAATTTGATTTATAAAATTTAATGCTGTTCATTTATTTTTTTCTGATTTTATTTTCCTGATCTTTTATATTTTATCAATAGTTAAAACACTTCTATCATAGGTAAGTCTAGTATTACTACTATAGCCACAATGAAGCTTTACTCACTATAAATACTTTCAATTTCATCGAAAAAATAATTTAATGTCTTTTCATTTCTAAAAAAGTTGGAATATTTAATTTTTATATATTTTGACAAAATCACTTAGAAAATATGATTGCAAATCATATTTTTCCTTGATAAAAGCAATATATTATTGAATTCAAAATATTTAAAGAAATTCCAATGATGTAAAAATTAAAAAAAAAAGATTTATACTTAAATGTTTTGGATTAAAATTTCTTTAAAAGAATTATTCTAAGGGATTCACTGTCAAATAGAAGAATTGTATATATCTCTCCTAAAATTAAGAGTGACATCATAATTATTTTCACTGTAAAATTCAATAGATGCCGTTTTATACATCAATATTTATCAAATTCAAATAATTATTTTTAAATAATTATTGTCAATTTTTTAATTAAACATATTATGACACTTTAAATATAATTACCAAATGATATATGGGAAATGTTATTCTGAATTTTTAAAAGGAAACAATGAATATATTAAAAATAAATTAATTTAAATAAGTATAATTATCCAAAATTTGTTATTTATAATATTCTAAATCTACTCGATTAGAACCTATTATACTTATTTTTTTATTTATATAATTAATTAGTAATCAATGTTAAAACGTTAGAAATATATAGATTAAGAACGAGGAAATATGGAAGCTTACACTAAGGAAATATTACTTCCAAATAAATGAAGAACTTAAAACATCTTATTAAAGCACCAATTATAAATATTAAATTGAAGATTAAAAATAAGTATGATTAACATAACTATATTTTCGGATATTATCAATTTAGAAGTTCTATTTCAAGTTATTATTATTTTATACTAGTAATAAATAATCCAGCATCCGCTTTTGTATAGTCCAAATGATTCTTTAGATATACC
This sequence comes from Oxytricha trifallax, assembly GCA_000711775.1. Classification (NCBI taxonomy): domain Eukaryota; phylum Ciliophora; class Spirotrichea; order Sporadotrichida; family Oxytrichidae; genus Oxytricha; species Oxytricha trifallax. Next base: position 15,233 of record ARYC01019886.1, read on the forward strand.
AATTGAATAAATTAATTTCAGGTTGCAATTTTATAAGATGCATCAATCAGTTTGAACTTAAGAACTTAAGACTTATGATTAAATAATTTCAAGATATAATTTCAAGATAGGTTACTTTTAGGACTAAATCAAGAAATAAATATCTTACTAGCCAAAATAATTGTATATAATCTAACCTTTTATGGTTAGAATATTATAAATTTCGTAATTACTACTTGTTAAAAGTCATTAGACTTTAAGTAAGTTGACTTGTAAAAAAAATTACAGTCAAAATTTATTACTACATTCAAAAATATTCTCACTTTATTTATTTACAGAGGGATATTTTACACAAATGTCAAAAATTATTTTTATTTAGAGTGTAATAAAATATTACAGATAATTATTTCACTAAATATTTATGACTATAAAACAAGGTTTATATAAAAGTTTATATTAAAAAAACAGAAAGAGAGTTTAAGAATAATTGCTGTACATGCAATTAAAAACTCTTCAAATATAAATAAAAAGAATATAAGTACTTAGTAGTTCATTAAGATTATTTATCATTTATGATTAGGTTAATGTTTGTATTTTATAACTAAAAGATTGTAAAACTTTGGATAAAGAAAAATGAAATACAAATAAATTATTTATTATTAAATAATACTCTCATATAGATATTATTTACTTCATATATTGTTTAGTGATTTCTTTAATAATAAGTAGCACAAATAGAAAAACTCATAGGATAACTTACTGAATATGATATTGGAAGAATGGGTGTAATGTAATAGGTGGTCCAAAACTTCTAGTTTTTGGGAATCGATTTCTGGGATGTGCCGTCATTAGAATTTGCTTGAAATGCAGTAAATCTAATCAAATTAGTGTCGCTTTTAGCCAGTGTCAGGTTTTTTATCTCCTAGTAATTATTTGAAAGAGCCGAGATAGTATCCATAAAGTTTATAAGCAACTCTTTGTATATTTTATGTTTTAAATGAGGCAGAGATTTTTAAAATGTGAATTTTTCTATTGAATATAATAGTAGAATGATTAATACAGTATAATAGTTTTATAATATTCTAGTTTCTAGCTAAATAGTTAATTATTATGGTCTACAGAAATAATGTTATTCATGAAAGATAAGTCTTCTAGACTAGAGCCATTACTTGCAGTGAAAAAAAACGGCTAAAGCTTATACAATAATTCCTTTTCAATTTTAAATGAAATTGTTCTACAAAAAAAATACTGTCTTTGCATTCTAAGATATTAAAAAAGTTAAACAATAATATAAAATGTAAAAGATAAAATGTAATAACTTATTGGAGTGATAAAAATAAGTAAAGGAGAGTATAAAATGACTATAATGAGTTGTTAAGGTGAGAAATTGCATATTGATAAATTTAAATAATATTAATCGTTTTTTTAGGTCACTTAAAAACCTTAAATTTAGATAATGGAATATTTCTTCAGAGATATCCATAACCGAGCGAGAAGAAATTGTATAAAATAAATAGGAATAATAAAGTATTTATTAAAATAAATTAAAATCAAGATTGAAGAATCAATTAAAATGTGAAAAATAAAAATGGACAATAGAATAACTAACTATATTCAGACAACTAAAAAAAGATAGATAAAATTTTTCAAAATCTCTACAACCTCTAAAGACCACTCCTTAACACTAAATTCTTCACTCTCAAATCATTCATGAACTATTTGGCTTATATACTTACAATCTTATAAAACCATTAAGTGATATCAATCATTCGACTATAATTTACATTAAATAAATCCATAAAAAAGATAAAAATATTAAACACAGATTGGGTATACTGAGAAAAATACAAAAGGATATTATACAAGGTGGGATTGAGAATTATGAGTTCCAACACCTTGCACAATACACACTAGATATCATCTAACAAAACAAAGTCAATGGGGACATCATATACTCGAAATCATTACTTTCAAAGCCAAGAAAATCAAAAGAAAAGGATTCTCATTTGTCAACCAGCTCTATATTCACCTGACAAAGATCCAATTTGATGAAATAAACAACTGTGAAGTAGTTAATTTTTGGACGCAATAAGTCTTTAAAATGCTTAGACTTGCTTCAATAAACAATAAATTCATTAAACCTTAACAGTCATCAACAAAACCCCACTTTACCATCTCTAGAGCTCTAACTTGGAATAACCAGCTTTCCATCCCAATGAAGAGAAACCTATAGATATAAATTTAAGTTAGGATAATAACCAATGAAAGTGACAACTATACGATAGATGAAAATCATACCTCACTAAATTGAAACGCCAACCTCATAACAAAAAGAGTGATATACTCAGACAATGAGGAAGACTGGAGTTCAGTGGAAGAAAAACAAAGGAATGATGATTATGACGACGGAAGTCAATATTCTGAAAACTCAAGTGAACCCACATACTATATAGAAAGTGAAACTGTAGAACAAAAGGAAGCCATTTACACTTCTCCTAATTACCCAGTGAAAAATCCCGAATGTCGTCAAAGACGTCACCTCACGGATTAAATTTAGTACTAAATAGGAAATTAATAAGATATTATAAATTAAAGTTTAGTTACTAAAAAAGGATCCTAATTAAAGTCTTGATAATTAATAAATAAATTATTTTTAAACTGGACCATATCAAGAGATGTAAACCATTTCTAAGGTGACACTCCAAGATAGATTTGGCAATAGGGAATCTCGTATCTCAATATGGATGAATTCAATCAACACCAAGATATAAGATAAAATTAAAAGATACTCAAACGACAATACAGCAATCTACCACAATCTTATCAAAAACAAACTAGTCAACATATTCAAAATGGATGATCCTAACCAGGCAAAATGTATCTAAGAAAAAACCTACTCGGCTTTCGAAACATCTTAAGACTTCGTCGGCTTCATAGCTTTTTAACATAGACATACTTAAGTATGTTACAGCTAACGAACTTAGCTGAATTTCCATTAGCTCAGAGTACCAAGAGTACCACGACCACTTAAACAAAGAGTAATCTTAGTTAAATGCCTTCAAAAGCAGGCTTACTTCCTAAAAAGTGACCTCAGCCAATTTGTCACTACTAGATGCAAGGAAGTTATTGCATCCAAACTAATGAAATTCTCAATCTGGGTCAGAAATTTTGACACTTAATTTAAATTCAGATACCTAGGAGACTAAGTTAAAATCATTAACCAGAAAAAAAAGAAGAAAAGGCAAACCTCATAAAAAAAGAAACAAGAGAAATTAAAGAAAAGGAGGAGGAAAAAAGAGAAGAAGATGAAGATTCAGTATATACGGAGAGAATCTCCAAAAATTAACCAAAAGGACTAGTCCCTAATAAGATATCATGCTTTTCTGGTCGGGGTCTCCAGAGACCTCAGTGTAATCATATTATTTTTAGATAAATCCACTTTTTAAAAATATCTACAACCTCCAGAAACAACTCCTTAAAACTAACTTCATTATTCTCAATTCATGGATGAATTCTAATATGAACATAATTATGAACTATTTGGCTTGGATACTTACAATCTATTAAATCCATCAAGCGATATCAATCATTAAGGAGTAAGCTCAAAATTAAAATTTAACATATTCACTGTATAATACTAAAATCAATACCATCAATCTTAGTCGTGATGTAGACGTATATGAATTGAGTTGAAGTGGCAATCAATGAAATGGCAAGTAAAGAACTAAAAAACTCCTAAAAACCACCTCGCCCCCATTCAACTTCACTCTTTTACCGAGATACATACGGAGTAAGAGCCTAGCGAACTATTAGTATCCCATGCAGAGCTAGCAGAGATCTGTTTCCTGTAAACATTTAAAGGGAGGATTGGTGAAAACTCTTACCAAGTTTCACCGCTTCTGAGATAGTATTCTCTGTCCATTCGCTGTTTTAGCCTTATTAACCCGACCTGGTGTGGGAGGAAAATCATTATCGTTGGCTTCTTTGGTTATCATCGTCTCACTTTTGAAGGCTGAGCACCACCTTACCACCTTCCTGCTCCATATTACATAGGAAGATGAACTCACGCCAGGGGTAGCTCATCTATGCAGGGAAATCCTTGTGTCAATGCCCACACGAGGAGTGTAGCAGTCGAAATATTGAACCCCGACGACTGGCCCTAATCAAAACCCCAAAACCCTTTCTGTAGTTTATTGAGTTTTTGATTGATAAAAGTAGACTTTCAAGGCATACTTTATTAGGGTTTTGATAGGGTTTATGTAGAGGTTTATAGTTTAAATATTGGTAATTTAATTGAGTATAGGATGTGAGTTTTTATAATATTTCACACAAAAATAAGCTTAGAATCATGTGGCAGTTCTCTGAATTTTATCTTTCTTAGTTGTTGATTGATTATATCTATCGTTGCATCGTTATCATTGCTTGGCTTGATAATAGTTGAGTATGCAAGTTCTCTGATGTCCCCATTAATTTTATTTTTATCGAGATATTGTTTGATCCTTTGCTTAGATTCTCTCTCACTCTTTCAGCTAAAGTAATCATTCCTTGGTATGCCACTCTCTATTATTATTATTGCTGATAATGCCCATATATCCCAACCAATTTCTCCGTCTCTCAAATCTTCTCTCTCAGGGAAATATTCAGGAGTGCCTCGCACATTTCCTAATGCAGAGGCTTGCACTTTTTAAGCCCTGTTGAGATCAATAATATAGACTCTTCGAGGTTGAAAATCCATCTTTATATTTTCTTGTTTTAAGTCTCTATGAACGTAACTGAGCTTGCGAAGTTCTTTTATTCCTTCAACTATCTGCTGGACAATCTAGCCAATATACATTTTGCATCTGTTGTCAGATAAAAACTCTCTGTAAGTCATTTCTAGGATGGGGAGCCTAAATGCTACGTGATCTTTTCCAAGTAAAATTGCATCAAGCTATATAATATGGCTGTACTCTTTCAATTTTGCTTATTAAAGATCATAATACTTTTTAGTAAATTCCATTTAGAACTTGTCACCAGCAAGAAAGTTATTGAAAGGGTAAATTTTAAAAGGATATAAGTCATCTATTATAACTCTATTCTCTATTTTATCCTCTAGAGTGAGATAACTTTCAAGACAGTAATCTTCATTGCCTCGATTTTTACCATGATTTTATTGATCTCTAAGAATAGAAGGTTATTAACTGCTTCCTTCATTTTTACTTACTTTTATACCTCAACCCTAAGAGACTCAGATGGATTTCTTACCCTTCTTTTTTATAGAAATCTTTTCCTGTAGGTTCATGAATAAACACAAAGCTATGATTGTACTTTTTCTTTAATTGCACTTTGAGGTCTCTTTTATGAGAATATGCCTTCTCACAGAACTCACAGATATATTTGCCATCCTTCTTTTAATGCTTTAAATACAACCTAGGCATATCGTTGTGTATATCTCTCAAGTGTCTCTTGTAAGTTGACTTGTAGATGAAAATTTTATTGCATTATTTGAATTAATAGTCAACTATGGCTGGTTAATTTTAATGCTCTATGGCGGGTTTTTTAACCACCTCCTTAATTTGCTTTTTCTTTTTGATTACCTCCTTCTTAATTTATATTTCAATCTCAAAGGTTAACTCGTCAAAAGTGTCATAAGTAGGCACCCACTAAGTGCAAGCGTTTCTGGTCTCAATTTTCTTTGGTTAATGGAATGGTAATTTTTATTGGTTTGATTCAAGCAATGCCGCTCTTATAAAAAAGTTTGCGCTCATTTTAGTCTCCTGATATATTTTATTATAATAATGATAAAATTTACCTAGGTATGCTATAATAGTAGAGTATAAGACACTCTGGTGATTTCTTTGGTGAAAGGTAAGTAAATTACATCACCATAAAAGGCTGTAAGTTGGCATATTTTATGAGTAAATTAAAGTGCTCTTAAGGAAGTTTTGTTTCTCTAGGAGGTCCTCAAAATCAAGTTTAAACTTAATTTGGAGGTAAAGTTATTAAACATTTTTTAATTTGTATGCTCCTAATTAAGTTTTAACCTTAAAATTTAGCTCCTAATAAAGTTAGAACTTAATTTGGAGGACCTCCTAAAATAATTAAGCATTATTAGGAGCAATTTAATGGAGATAGATTGATAAAAATGAAAATCAATCTGTGAAAAGGAAGTAAATTTTTCAATGCTTCTCCTCATATCTTTTCAAGGTTGACCTCCAGTAGGTCCTCCCTATTTAGTAGTAAGATTTTAATAAACTTAGAATGGATATCCATAATTTTAAATTTCATTAACATTTCTAGAAAGAGGAAGCAAGATGGAGTTTATGAATGATGCAGTGAAGAGAATTTAATCTCAAGATTCAATATGAAAATTTCGAAGTAAAGAGGACCTCTATAGATATTTGGTATAACTAGGTAAATTCTTAACTAAGATTAATATTTTCATGATAGTTGGATTGTTCTTGCCAACCCAGGAAGGAACTAAAATCTCGTGTTTAAAAGCCTTACTGAGTGAAGAGAAAAAAGCATTTAAGTCTAATGAAATTAGGATGCTTGAGATTCCTTACTTCCCTGAGATCTTAGTGGAAAACCTATATAATGATACTATGAGCCATCCAGAATTTTCTGTATTCCTTCCATCAAAGCTACAACTCTCCAATAAGTTGCCAGAGAGAAATTTTTTCTTTGGTGATCTAGGGACTCTGAAGCCTGAGTGCTTAAATGAAAAGCTCACTAGAAACGATACAGTTTCTCTCCTGAAGAAAAAGAGAAGCAAGGTATTAAAATAAGTGACATGTGGCTCTAGGAACTTTAAAAACACCCATTCATCTCTAGTAAGCTTAGACTTCTAACTTTATAGAAAAACCTGGCACTGCTATATATTTGATTAAAAAGCGCAGCAAATTAAATAGAGAGAGAGAAAGTCTCAAGTAAAGCATGAACTTAGCAAAAGACTCTTCTAAGATTTATAAAAGCCAGACGAGGTGAATATTGACGCAGGAGCTGGCACTAAGAGAAGAAAAATACGCCCAAGCAAGCCTTAAGAGTAAGAAAAGAAAGAGAAGTCAAATCCATTTACGGGCAAATTTAAAAATATGGGAACATATTCATTTGTTTAAATCTAAAACTTATTTATATACACATAATCTCTCTTCTCTTGGGCATACTTTTGCTTAATCATCGCTGACTCTTTCAGAAGCATTCTTAATGAAATCAATTGTATCTATCTTCAATTCGTGCATGAAGTTATAGAGCAAAAGTTTCTTATAGTTGTCTTTTAATAACCCCCAATATAACTCAATTCCATTGAATTGAGGGCTGTTCAGTATATTAAATACAGGTGTTATATTTAGACTTTCATATTCTTTCCTTGAGTCTTTAGTTTTTTGAACTGATAAGTTATCAACAAACAGGATGATCTCTTAGTCAGCGTACTTATCTTTAAGTTATTGTATGAACTTTATATATTATTCGGTCTTTATAGAGCGAGGATAAATAACATAAGTCTCAAGCCCATGATCTCTATTTATTCCTCCAAGAATAGCATGGGTGACTGTCTTAATCTTTTAGCCATAAACTTCAATATTACTGTATCTCTTGTACCAAGACCTCGATATAAAGGTATTGAACGTAAATAAAGCTTCATCAGCATGAATGAACTTGATATTATTAGTAAACTCAATGTTAACTTTCATCTTGAGTTTTATCAATAATTAATAATTTCATAACTATAACTCTGTTAAAGAGTAGATAATGCTATAAGTTAACTTTTAAAATTGTTTTATTGTCCTATTTTTGATATAAATATGCTTAAGTAAGATGGCGGCAAAGAAAATGTATGATGGCGCCATTAATTCTAATTAATATATCTATCATTAGTGTCAGATGACGCCAAAGAAAATTTCAGTTGGCGCCAAAAGAAAATTTTTGTTTTTTGACAATTAAATCTTATCCATTCCAAATAAAAAATCTAGTATTAAAATCCTTATTTATAAAGGTATCAGCTTAATAAAATTTATCTATGAATATTTAATAAAGCTTAAAAAGTATAGTTTATCTCAATAAAACGAAATATTTTAATTAATTATCTTTTGATCTAAGTTTATATGAAGTATTAACAAATTAACTTAAATTCTAGAATGAAATTAATGAAATTTCAAAGCCATTTTAATGTAAAGTCAGTTAAATTTAATAAATTTTTACTTAAAAAAATAAAGGTTGATTAAAATACTTTTAGATAAAATTTTAAGTTTTATAGATTTATATTTCTCTATTACTTAAATTCTTTTCATTAAATGAAAAGATTTTTCTCATATTTTATTGTCTTTCAAATAATTTATTTTTAAATTTAATGAAGAGCTTAATAAGTTAACTATAAAATAAATTCTAATTAAAGAATTCATTACGAGATTAAATTATAAAACTTATTAGTAAAATTAATTTAAAATACTAACAAATAATCTTTAACTTACCAAAATAAAATAGGTGATGATTGTAATTCTAAGCTTAGTTTGAGAAAGTTAAAATTTTTAGTTTTTTGTTAAAAATTTACTAATTAAAGACTTACTTATAATAAATTATCATTTATAAAAAATAAATTGAATTAGAGGTATTTTTAAAACAAAAATTATAAGTTTAATAAAAAACTAAAAAATCCAAAATTTTAAGAGTAAATTTCTGTGTATTACGTGAAATAGTATAAATGAAAGAATGATAAATTAAATTAGCTTGGTCCCTTTTTGTAATACAAAAGTAAAAAATTGAAATTATAGTTGATAAAACTCTTTATAAGCTAAAGTATGAAAAATATACATAAATTGATTCAATTATTTACAAACAAACTATATACATTAGAATCATAAGATAATTAAGATAAAGGGTAAAACGTTTTATTTAAAATTGTATGAATAAATTTTACATTTTAAGATTTTTTAAGAGTTTGTAAGATTTTATATAGTTTGTTAGATTTTGTTAGACTTTTAAAAACTAAAGTTAATTTATCGATTAACTATATAGTAATTAAAGAATTGTGATTTATATCCTTACTTTATTGATTAACTTATACATCATCCTATAATAATGCTTATGGGGTTTTGGAGTTTTGGGGTTTAATAGCTCTCTGCATTTTATCATATATATAATTTAAATTAGTCTTATAAAATGGAACATTAAAGTTAATCACTCTCTTAATGTGATTGACTGTCTTGTAAGATATTCCATTCGTTTTATATTGTTAGCTATAGATTATGCAGAGACGTGAAGCTCAGGAAATTAGCGATGAAAAATCTCAGCCCTCTAGGCGATAGAGAAATGAGCCCAGTATTTAAGTGTCTTATCATTGATAAGATAATCAATATAATGCTGTTCAAATTTCAAAGATCTCTTAGGCTTAGGATTAATCTATTATCTCTTCAAATTTAAAAATAACAGACAGTGAGACCTAACAGTAGTAAGAGATTTATGAAGAAGTCTTGCTATAGAAGTGTAATTGAGAATAGTTAAGAGTTGATCGCTATAATCATTACAACCATATCGCAACTTAAACAATAATCTATATACTCACTGTCATAAGCTGACTCCCAACCTCGCATATGCTCACTTAAATTACTAATATTAAATTATTAAACCCCTACATTAACCCTATTAAAACCCTAATAAAGTATGCCTTAATAGTCTACTTTTATCAATCAAAACTCAATCAAACTACTGAAAGAGTTTTGGGGTTTTGAATGCGGTTACCCAGCGACCCTCTGCCTACCCTCAGCAAGCATTAGTGTAGTAGAAAGCTTTATTAGAAAACCCTGATGGAGATTTGTAACTCACCTAGCAATTAACTTTCTAATTTAATAATGATATCAATCATATTACTATAATTTACATTAGATAAATCCACATTTTAAAATTCTCTACAACCTCCAGAGACCACTCCTTAACACTGAACTATTCACTCTCAAATCATTCATGAACTCTCATACGAACATAATTATGAACTATTTGGCTTAGATACTTACAATTTTATAAAACCATTAAGCGATATCAATCATTCTTATATCTTTATATTAAATTGTATCCTTAAAACTTTAAGATCTCTTTACATGGTAATATATTATATGACTATTATTATTTTTTCTCGCTAAGTATCACTATGATGTTTGTTTAGAATAGCAGACTATGAATATTTTGTTTTTTATAGTTGTTATCTTATTTATATATTTAAGTTTTATTATGTTCATTTTTTATAAAAATAGATAATATGATTTGCTATTTATATTCCTTTTAAAATAATCTTTACGTTGCAATTATTGATATATCATTAAATTATATAATTTATTAATATTCATTATTAATAGAAATATTTACCAAGAATTCGAAATTAAACTAGTTATTCTCTAAAGTAATTATTTATATATTATTTAATTAATAAATAATCATACTTCTTCACTCTCTTTATTATGTTTTTAGTTATAAAATTCGGTTTATATCCTTAAATTAATATAAATCCAATTAAGTTGTTCAAATTACTTTTAGTTTTCTTCTCACAACACTTTGATTTTATTTTATTTGGAATATTATAGATTACATTTTTGATGTAATAATTTACAACACTACATAAAAACTAATAAACTAAATGTAAATTATATAATAATTTTATGATTTTAATAAAATAATCATATTATCTCTTATAAATGAAATCTCATAATTCTGAATAATTAAAAATTAAATCATTTTATACCAGACTCCAACCAAATCAATATACCGTTTTTAAAAGAGTTCGGTAATTATTAATGATTAAAATCATAATATAATATGAAAGAAAATTTTTGATAATTCTCTTATATCTTTAAATTTATACTCATTTGAAGTTTTATTTTTGTTTGTATAAGAATGTTTTTTTATATAAATTTAAGAATTAAATAATTTATTTATTTTTATATAATAAGATATTTTATATCTAATAAATAAATATTAGTTATTTCATATAATTGAATATAATTACCAAATTATTTTATCTTAAACTATTGAGCAGCAAATTCAATAATGTTGTTTGAAATTTATTGCAGAGTATATTTATAAACCGTGCAAGTAACAGAGAATAGATTGAAGAATGTAAATCATTACAATACATATTCTTGATACTTAGGAATGAATATTTCAAGTGCATCTAACTAGTCATGAGATCTTGATTCACTCAACAGTTGTTTGCCTAGCATTCCTCCAGCTGCAACGAGTCATTGAGTTGTTTTGTTGCAAATTATTATGTGTTTCAAGTTGGATGCTCTGGGTATTAGAATCGCATGATGTAAGCAATTTAATTTTACTCAAGACTACTGATTCTGCGCTAGTATTCAAAAATTGAGTAGTAAAAATAAATTGAAAGCCGCTTTTGACATCCTCGAGTCAATCTAGTAAAAATTATGGCACTAGGAACTAAGCGGGAATTGAAAGTTTTTAATTACAAGAATCAACTTAAAAATAGAGGAAAATTAAAATAGGTTTGATATAATTATTGGTTGGTTCATGAAGTTTTAGACTGCGTCATGGAAGAAAGTAAATCTTAGTCGAAAGTCTAGTCTTACTGATTGGAATCTGTAATAGCATCTCCATTACGTCGAGTTTGAATTTAAAATACCGTCAGAAGAAAGCGGCATAGGTACTAAAAGAAAACATTTTATTTCAAAGAGAGCTTCTTAAAGCTTATGATTCAACGAAAAGACATGTGAAAAAAGTTTTGCTTAATCGCAAAGGTAAACACTAGGAAACTTATTTTATCACATATCTCTGCTCCATAAACAAATATGCCTTTGTTTTGACATTTTAACTCCTTTCATTATTGCATGACTGTATGTTTCTCTGAAATACTAAAACTAAAGTGCAGTCAACAAATTTCATGATGGTAGAGCTAAGAATGCTGTCATAGCAGTAACTATGAAAGAAGAGAATTTGATTATTGTCTATAAATAGCATATAAAAATTATACTATACGTAAAAATCATATTTATAGAAGGTTGCCAGAAGCTTTGATGGCAATGATCCACGGCCTCCCTGCTGAGGATCAAATATCCATACTCGCTCTGAATTCAGAAGTGCCGTAGTTTAAGTTTAGCAGCATTAAAAGGATTCAGTATGATTACCAAATCCTGTACATAAATTCGGGAATTACCCGTTTCATTTATGAGTATCACAGTTATTAAAAAAAGATTAAAGTAATTTGTAGAAAATTTATTCATTTATTAAGACACTTAAAATATTCTATTTTTACTAATAAGTTATAAATATGAGTTAAATTAAAAATTAAGAATATTAAATCGGAATTTATTTAAGAAGACTATATAATTAAATTTATCAAAGATTTTAGTTATTATATTTAAATTCTTTTACTTAAAGAAAAAGAAAAATGATGATACTAATTAACTTCAATAAATAAAATTCATTAATTATTTAGGCAGTGTTTCATTGTAAGTGACATTAAATTTATAGATTGTGATTAAATCTCTTGATATCTTCTTTCCACATACATGTATAAATAAATAATCTCCAATTTTAATATCTAATAATTAATTATAGACTCTTTTTTATAAGACTTTTAAGTTAATCATAATAATTATACCTGATTTGTCCTGTTTGATGGCATATTCATATTGTTAATTTTAGCTTAACCTTAATGAATAGATCTTTAATGGAGTATTGCTAATTCTTTATAAGAGATATTTTTGAGTAAAATCATTATGATGAATCGTACTTATTATTTCAATTTAATCTTCGAAAAGTATTGGTAAAGTATTTCCTTTTCTAATAATTTTACAATATTTATGCAATAAATCTATACATATCTCTATACTTCGTTATGATTTGGTCATTAAATAATATCTATGAAAACTTATGCTAATTTGAATATTTATATCATAATTAAGTTGTCTTCTATTTGTGGACATTTATTCTTCAATCTTCAATTTCTCTAAGAGCCTTAAATTTGTTTTTTCAATTTAATAATTTTATATTGGTGTAGTTTAAAAGTCGTTGAGATTAATTTTATTATATAAGGATGCTTACTAATTTTACATTAGCAAATTAAAGCTGAACATTTGAAGAATATAACCTAATCATTTAACATTATATAATGTTGTTTTCTCTCTAATCTGATTTATTCCCGTAATTGGGGTAATTTTCTGTTTGTTTATTTTTGGATTTCTATCTTTATTTTACTTATTTATGCTATCTTTCAGTTTGACAGTAAATAGTTATTATCTAAAAATTATTCTTCTATACTTTCAGTTATAGTATTTCCTTTAGTATTCAGAGTTATTCTCCTCTCTTATATAGAGAAACTGTAATTATCTTAAATTTAGAGGTATTTAAAATTATTTCAATCATTTTTAAAAGCGAATAAAGGAACTTAAACAGGAAAATCAATCTAGGCATAGGAGGCTTAACATAAACTCGCTATTAAATATTTTTTAAAGGTTTTAATCTTCACAAATAATAATTATTTTCTTATAAAGTAGTTTGATAAGCAAGATTAGAAGAAATATTATAATGATGATCTAAATTTCTAATTAATAAGCCACATTATAACAAGTAATTTTTTGCTTTTACAATTTTAAAAATAACCTAATAAATATATAAATCTCACCTTTCGAAATCTTTAAAGTAATCTATAGTATATCAATTTCATTAAGATATATCATAAACCATTAATGCTTTTATTCATTTTGGAATATATTGAAAAACAATGATTAATCATAAAGTTAACAATTGTCTTTTCTAGAAGAAAAAATATTATGAAGTGTTGAACTTCTATAAATTATCTTTATAAATTACAATATCTTGAGGAACTTCTATAAAATATGTATTAATTTAAATTATTAAATCTTTTTCTTTCTTTTATTTATAATCGAATTGCAATTTTTATAATATACTTTATTGAGTAATATTTTATTGCTTTGCCAACACAATTATTGCTTTATATTGGTCAATCTATATCAATATTTAAAATTATAGATTCTTCATCTAAAAATGTATTTAAAAACAATTATACTTGATTATAAATCTTTTTGAATTCTTCGATTATTATACTTATAATAATACCTAAATATCATATTAATTTTATTTTTATTTGCATTGATTAGAGGTTATTAAATTAGAAAGTTAATTACTAGGTGGCACCAAGCACTTGGGACTTTCTGACAGAGCTTTCTACTACACTAATGCATATTGAGGGCAGGTAAGGGGTTGCTGGGCGCAACGCATGAGGCACCAGTCGGTGGGGTTCATTCTGTAAGCGTACACGTTCAAATGAGCTGGATCCTAAGATTTCCCTGCATAGATGAGTCTACTGGCTTGAGTTCAGTTTCCTAGGTAATAGGGAGCAGGATGAAGGTACGCTCTGCCTTCGAAAGTGAGAAGACGAAAATCATTGAAGCCAACGAGAAGGATTTTTCTCCCACACCGGGTTAGGGTGCTGAAGCTACCACAGGGAAAGGACAGGGATTTCGTTTCCCAGCAGCGGTGGGACCGGAAAGCGTTTTTCTCCATCTTCTTTTATTTAGTTGGATCTCACGAGCTCTGTCTCCAGGTACAAACTGTGGTGACATCTTGATTTTGGGAGAAGACTAGGTAATAGCGAGAATGGTTTTTTTTTGGAGTTTTCTACTCTATGACTGCCCACGTCACGGAAGTTTGCCACGTTAACTCAATCAGATACGTCTACGTCACGACTAAAATTGATGGTTTAATTTTAGTATTAAACAGTGATGTGTTAAAATTTATTTGATTTTAAATCATTCAACATTAGAGGTTATTATTGAAAAACTATGATTTTATAATTGCTGTGGTGAGACTGGTACAATCCTACCTCTCCAATATGATTATTGTATGCTTTGAACAATCAACTTTAGACAGTATAATTACTAAAAATTGGCATCAAACAGGCATAATAATTCATAATTAAAGAGTAGTTCTGTAAATATGATCTAATTAAGATTGAAAGTAACTGAGAATATGAATAAATACAATGTTGCAAAATTTGAGAGCAAACAGCTGAGTTAACTAGAGATACTTCAGGAAGAATTAAGTGATAATAATTATAAAACAAGCGATAATTAATATACATTATTTTATACGGTATGCTAATAAATTCTAGATATTCTACTCCATGAAAACCTTCTTCACTCTATCTGTTTAAATTATCTCAAGCCCTGAAATGAATTTATATATAAAATAATTCTCATAAAAGAGCTGAAATTCTAGTATAAAAAATAGATTGATTAGGATTACATTTATAATTTTAAATATTATATCGAATTTTAACCACGATCCTGACAAACCAGACAAAGTAAATGTCTATATCGAACCACTGAATTTACATAAAGAAATCCTAGTTATGAATTAAGAAAAATAAGTAATAAAATGAATTTAACATTAGTATTAGTTAATTTTGTGATAAGGGAATTTAGGCAAGTGAAACTTTAAAATTGAAATCAGGAAAGATACAACAATGAGAAAAGATATTTCATAAGATGACAAGCTTAACTTCAAATGATAAACAATTTTAAATTATTTATCATTTTAGAATGATGATATTCTTTGATTTAAATCATCATCTCCTAACATCTATTCTTTTTATATATTCTCTAATATTATTTTTTAAAAAAATAATAATATATAATATAATATAATAAAAAATATTTCATTTTATCTTGCCTAAAGTTACTGACTGACTAATAAATATTTGTATTATTTAATTTTTTTTTATAATAAATTATAATCTTATGATCTTTTATCACCATTTTTAATCTCCAGAGTCCAGCCTTCTACATCTCAGCTGTAAGACACCAAAAGAAAGCACTCATTCACGTCTCCATTTTAACTTAGTATCGCTATTGCTCTAGTTGTTACTCAAACATCTCTGCATTTAACAAATCAAAAGTAACTCCCTTTAGTTAGTTCTGAAGTGATAGAGTTCCTTAGCATGGAAAGGAATAGTGAGATGAATTTATTTTCATTTGGTTATTGCAAACGAAGTGCGTAGATTGCTTAGCTTCTTCAATTGTAGCAGTGTAAGGCACTAGAACTCTAAGATTACTTAGTCGTTTTGGTTATCCTGCTGTTTTTAATTTGAAAGTTATCTGGAGTTATCAGTGTTAAGTATGATTAATATAAATTAATAAACATATTGGATATAAAGAATAGAATTAATTAATTTAAATAATAAGTTATTCGAGATTAGCATTAATTTACAGTTTCATCTTTTACATTATGTGATCTGCCAATATTCTAATATGAATATTTCAGGTGTTCATGCTTTTTATCTTCATCGAAACTATCATTAACTGGAGAATTGCCATTAACTTAAGGAGCTATGTGGGCTTCTTGATATATAAAACAAGACTTATTTTAATTAATACTTCTCGTTTTTTAGTTTAAATATGAACTATAAAAGATTTAAAAATCCTTAATCCAATGTTATATATAACCATAATTATTATTAATAAATATATTACAGGCATGGACTTAATTATCAGTAAATATCATATATTACCTGAAATTCTTATTTCTGGTCAGACCTTAATTCTATTTCATTTAATTCATATTGAATTCATACTCCAAAGAATGATAGAATATTTAAATAAATTTAAATTGATCATTTTGTTCATCAATCTATTCTTTTTAATAATAATAATTATATTCAAAAAAATATGAATGCCCATGGCATAATAATAATAATTATATCCCACTGAGGTCTCAGAGGACCCCCGATTTTTATATATGATAATATAATAAGGATCAAGCCCTTTTAAGTTAATATGTGAGTAGTTAATATGGACATTAACTTTCACTTAAAACAATTTACTTCTCTCTCATTTTTGTCTAACCATTTCTTTTTCTTTCTGTATTCTTTTCTCTTTCTCTTTCTTGTTCTGAATCTTGAGACTGGATGGTTTGTCTTATGATGTTAACCAACAAGTTAATTTTCATTTTCACTTAGTTAAAGTATGTTGGTGAGAAGAGCTCACTCTTGTATACTTCTTAATTATAACACAGCTTAGAATAACGGACTGAGTTGGTTGAGTAACTAGATTTCCCATTAATGGAAATGAGGGTTTGGCTGATTTTCATGGAATCAATTAATCTTTAAAGTGGTTGGAATCTGATCTCATTTATTTAAAAACTTTGGAAGCTACTCAGTAATAGTTTTGTTTATACTTCATAAGTTCTGAAAAGTATATCTAGTTTAATACCTATCGACTCGATGTTAGTATTTAGTATAGTTTTAAGTTATGTTGAAGCGTCGATCAGAATCTGATCAGATTCTGGTCTGGGATCTAGTCGTGACTTATTAGTAGGGGCCCAATTAGTACCATTGTTTAAGACATATCTAATGTCTGGTTTTTGCCATGGAGTGACTCTTAGCAATTCTTGACTTTTTCTTATAATTTAGTTTCCTTTTGAATCGAATACGTTATGACTTCCTGCTCGCATCTTAAGGAGTCTAGCTGGTTCCTTTTGTTTGAATTAAAGAAGCAAGGTCTTTTAAAAGGTTAGTTAGAGTTTGGTTAAGAAGATTTTTCCCTAAGGTTTTATTCTTATATTTGGTAGTTTTCCTTTACCTATTTAGTAATGGGGTTTTTGTTTAAGGGTCTTTGGGTTATGTGGAATTAAGAAGTATGTTGAGACCTTGAGGGTAGATCTGTCTACTTTTGTTGAGTTTATATCTCTGGTGTTTAACCTTTCTATTTATTGGAACCCTATTAGTTTGTCTAAGAGTTAAACTAAGGTAGGTCATCTTATTGACTAAGTTATTAAATAGTAGTAAAAATGTTTAATTCTTTGAAAAAGGATAACTGAAGAAGTTAAGTATTCAGGAATTTGCCAATTTAATCCTGTTTAGTGAGTTGAAGCGTTTAGAACTTGTTTTCTCCAGTTACTTTACTTTTTAGTTTGAGAGATTTTTGTTCCAGTTATAGACCTCATTGTATAATGCTACTTGGTTGTATTCAAGAGGGAGAAAATATGTGTCCTCATCCTCAATTTCTGAGTAATCTCTGTAGTACATCTTATTCAGGGTATTTAGTAGTGTAAGCTTGTAGATTGATTTCATCGTCAGACATTTCACTGTCTGTTTCCCAATGGTCATCGTCGTGTTCAAGAGTAACTTTGCACCTGAACGGCGGTTTTTATGAAAGAGCTTTTGATTCTGAACCACCTGCCACCTGGGGGAATTCTGGTTGAGGGACTGTTTATTCGGAATATGTGCAATTTAGACTTATCGTCGCTGTTCCTTTTAGTATCAACCTAATTTAATGATTCCGAAATTTAATATGCATTTATTAATATTTATTTACCTTATAATTATTTATTTATAATTAGCTGCAGCTTTAAACTACCTAACATAAACTAGTAAAGTTAGAAATACAAAAACATTTTAATAATCAAAGGAATTATAGATGTTTTATTGCTTATAGATTAAATAGATTGGACTTAACTGATTGTTTTAGGAATGCTTGTCTATTACTATATTAAATAAGATTTATAAAACTATAAATGATCTAAGTAAATTATTCGGTTAAATTTATTATATATAAGAATGAATATTGATTTGATAAGTAGGTTATAAAAGTGAATTCATATATAAATATATAAAAAGGAAACCAATTTGTTAAGTTAACGTTAACGAATTGGTAAATTGATTAATTAAACAAAAAATAATTCAGATCTACACCCAAGAAACATCGTTGAAATAATATATATATATATATATTACTGATTGTATTAGATTTTATAAACCATTTATTAAAATATACGAATTATAAGCACTAATGGAATCATTAATGAAAAAACATTAAAAACTAAAGCTAGTCTAGATTTTTCCATTTCTTGAAATACTGATATTTAAGATATTTTTATATGTGGTTGGATGAAATTTCGGTATTTTAGAAAGACTTATTAGCGTTATGAATTCAAGAATCAGGATGGAGCAACTTAAATAAAGTGTTATAGTAAAGCTTTATATACAAGCACAAAAAGAGAATAAGTTATGCTAAGTCTTAGAAAAACAACCATATCAGAATTTACAAATGGAAATTTAAAGGTAAAGTAAAATTAGTTATTTTGACCAAAATGGGCAACAAATAAACAACTAAAGAAAAATGTAAACGAAAAGTAATTCAATTGTTCGATATTTTGGTGAATCCTGAATTTTTTTTAAGCCTTAGTAACTATTAAACAAATCTATAATTAAGGAATCAATCAATATATAAATGGAAAATAATTTTAATTGATCTATTTTTAAAGGTCCTTTCCTAACCCTAAATCTTCTCAGACTACAATATACTTCTTCATTATTATAGTCTCTAACAGGAATCTATAATAACACCATAGTTAAGCAATTAGAAAGTAAATTATACTTATAATTATTACAAAGTTTGGTAAATATGCAATTGCACCTGGTTATATGTTTAGGTTAGAGTAGAGAGAACAAGAAGCTACTTTATCTCTATTCCAAAAATGCCCCTCCAACTCAAAATATTATGTCCCCAAATTTATACATATGATTCGAGTGGTCACTGATATCTTTGACATTTTGAGATATCAATTGTGACTTGTTTGCAGGATCATATTTTGAGAAATGCTTAACTTGTAAAATCTGTTGGTAGTCTCTTAATGTAATGAATTAGAAAGCAAAACAACTTATACTACAGTTGATGAAGAAGAGGGACTGATAGTGGTTTGCAAACGAATAAGAGCAGCATAGCAGACAAATATAAACCTTATCTAAATTTATATGTTACAAAAGCAAAGCCAAGAAGTAAGAACTCAAAGCAAATGATATTACAACACCCCACATCATCAAGATAGAATAGAATTCCATGGTTCTATGGTAATATTTATCATTAAAGATGAGTTCCTTAAGTTTACTTTATTTTTCAACACCTTTTGTCCCATTATTAATGAGTTGATGGTAAATAGCTTCCCATAATAATTTAACTGCAGTAATATGAGTAAATATAAAAGTTGCATGTCATAGATATCAATCCTCAAAAGTTATTAATTATATTAGTTATTTTTTTATCTGATTTAAATATTTAGAGAATTTCATGTAATTTTCAATCTTAAGCTATTAAAGATAAAACCCCAAGAGTAAAATTTACTGCAATTTTTGTAAAATATAAAAGCAAATCAAGAAAGTTAATTAGTAAAATAATATAATTACAAAAAATGATAGGTAATTTAAGGACTGGAAACCGTCCCTAGTAATTACATTACAACAAAAATTAGTCTATCAACTCCAATAATAACCACTAAAACTAGTAAGCTAGTAATAATGAGAAGTCAAGTACTGAGAGCAATATTAATTAATAATAGCAGAGACAACACAATCAAAATATTCACAATAATGGCATAAGCAGTAATTCCTAGAATACTAATTAGAACCAGAGTAGCAACTTTAATTAATCAATGAAATAACGATTTGCAACAAACAACAGAATTGGGTAGCCAACTTACATTTACTGGCCAAAACCTCAAAATAACAATAATCAAAACTAACAACAGTAGCAAGTCCAACATTAAGTGAAGAATTAGAGTAGTTTAGGTAATGATCAAAATACAAGCAATTTCTCACAGCTACAGCAATGGTAATAATAGAAGCTAAGTATTGCGTTATCAGCATAAAAATTCAAGCAGTAGTTATAGCACAAATAACAGTATGGAGGGAGTTCACAGATTCAGTCGTCTTAGAGCGCGCAATATTAACAGTAACAAGATACAAAAAGCTTGGGAAGTTATGGGGTTGGAGGCAATACTAGCATAATTCAGAATGAGCTACAAGATAACACATTAAGCAGCTTAAGTGGCAGTTAGTTCGACATGCTTGATAGTGCATCTCTGGATTTGGGGATTGAATATGATTTTATATATAAGACTTACTCCATAATCCCTAGGTTCAATCACTTTGACCTCACTTGTACTACAGACTCTTTAAGAATCCTCTAATTACGTAGAATATAGCATTACAGATAATAGTGGAGCTTTCTAAAAGAAGTACATTTAATGGGCATATTAGAAGATGGAAATTTCGCATAAACATCAGATGATGTTGATGTACGTTCAGCAGTTCCCTAAAACATCACTGATCTTTACATTTACACTAACCTCGTTGGATTAGAAAAGAACGAAGTATTAGTAAACGCTGAACTTTCAGCTGTTATAGATAATATTTTTACTTCCTACGATGCTGATTATCTCACACGTCCTGGGACCCCATTGCCAAGTGACCCAATCTTCCTATCACTTTCTATTATTGCTTTGAGATATTCCAATGGTGTCAACAGCAACTTGATTTAAACAATTGCCTCAAGACTCTTTTGTCAAATTGCAAGTGGTAAAGTATCAATTCGTGCTCTCATCTCAAACTACGTGAATACTCCATTCAATTCAGTAAAAATAGCAATGGGTGTGATTTTATGACTCTCTGGGAGAATATCAAGGATGTTATAGTTAAGACTATGATAGCAGGATTACCAAATTTGCATCCTACATACAATTCTTCTCAGCCTGAGGATTCAAAGAAAAGCTTTTAGTTCTAGAGGAATCCGCCAGGAGAAATCTCTACGCATGCAGACGAAATCGAAACCACTTAATAAACAAAGGCGTGGGCGTCCTCATAATAATCTAATTCCCAACACATCCTCTCCCTAACAAGAAGTTGACTAGCAGCAAATTGTGTCTTCATAGGCTATTGTATATAATCCTTGCGACCTCGAGAAGTATTCATACAGAGACCAATCTCTCAGACCCCAAGCTATCCAAGGAGGTGGGTGAATTACGCAGCCAGTTTGTATGCATGCCAATAGAGAGCGAGGAGGAGGTATAAATGGAAAAATACTCCTCTATGGAAATTGCAGAACAATTCAGTAAATATTTGTGGGAATTTACGACTGTTGGGAAAGGCCCACTCTATGAGATATTTAACCCCAAGTCTCAAGTCACTAGGTTCCTCAGGTTATGTGAAGATGGCGGAAGCCTTTTACCGAATAGTGAAATTCTTTGACTTGCACATCTTTTGAGGGCATTTTTGGCCACCATCTTTATTAACTCACGAATCACCCATACTCTATTAAAAGTGCCAAATTGTCACCATTAGTATTCGACGTTTATCTCAACCTGGGAAACAATTGTCTGTGTCGTAGATTAGAGGACGATGCGTCTTTTCAAGGACTCTCGAATGACAATCTTTACAGGACTTCAATGTTGTTTTACCCTCAAATTCATCTGCTACACTGATTTGGTAAGTTAGGCACACTTTTAATTCTAAAATATTTAATAGGCTAATCAAAGTTCAATACCCAATATTTAAAATCAAATACGCCCTATTAAAATTATAATTTATTTACAAATTAAACTTTGAGATTAGAAATGGAGTCAAGCTCAGATCAAAGCAAAGGTCCACAACAACAAATCCAGCAACAAGCACCACTTGGCAAGGGAGAAGCCCACAGTGTGAGAGACATCCTATAAGTAAAGGTCATCAGGAACGCCATTCACACCAAGGTCATGTATGAAAGCGATCCTCGAGGAAAGGCAGTGTGGGTGGAGCACTAGAAGCTAATGTATGTATGTGATCGAACCAGAGTTGAGTCTTTTGTCAGTGAGTTGATGCCAGGGCTCCATGACTACCCCTACTGGAACATCTAAGCGGGAGCGCGCTCTGATCGAGATAGGGTAGAAGGACCTAGCTCAAGTGATAGCTATGATTCTTACAGCAGTTCGCAAGATCCTCAGAAGGTAAGTGTGAATGGAAGCTCTCATGAATTGGTAGGCCAACAGCAAGAGGAGGAATGCAAGGGACAGATGGAAGATGCCAGCATGAGTGACGAAGAGTCAGAGCAGCCTAATCAGAGCCGATTTCTTCAACAGTATGACCAAGAGACTAGAATGATACTCGATTCTCTCAGGAATGACTAAATCGACAACCAAATTGCTCAAGACTTAAATATATATATTTAAGTATTTTATTTATTATTGATTAGTTTATCATTCACAAAATTCACTTAAATTTTACTCTTGGGGTTTTACATATAAATTTAATCAATAATCTTTAAATAAATATTAATTTAACATTTAAAATTAATCTAAGATATTTTCATAGACTTATAAATTTATTTATAATAATTGTAATATCTATGATATTTACTTTAAGACATATCTTAATTCATAGTTACAGAACAATTCTCATTGATATTATTATCCTGAAGGGATGCTATAAGGTAATATCGATAACCTATATTTGTTTGTTAATTATCCTAGACTTGTTGGTGTATATGCCCAATTCAAACCATAATAATTTATATATTAAGTTACAGATCCATAAATGATGAAATGAAGTTATGAACTATATAATTTGGCATTTTTTATAAAATATTTTAAATAAGCACTCACCTCATTAAATTTATTATATATATACAGCCTTCTAGAATTTAAATATATTAAGGAATTAAATACAGTGTAAATATGTATTTGTATATTTATAAATTTCAATTACTTCCTTTTAATTTTCAACTTTTATTTATAATTACTACATTATCATTGTGCAGATTTTTCTATTAATTATCTACACCATTTATCAATATATGAATTATTATATTAAAGTTAAAAACATAAAATAAAATTAAGAACTAAGAGTATCTAAACCTTGCAATATTGTATAAAAGTATTTGGATAAATTTATTATGTAAAGATTAAATAAGCAACAACTTTTAGTTTGGAGAAATTCTTAGTCTTGGCATTTTCAAAAAGAGTATTAAAAAGATGTATAGTCACACTTCTTAGCGAGACTATTTTGTTTCATTTTATTGACAAATAGTCCTAATTTCAATTAAATACATCTTCTTAAACATCGTAGTGTACCTTCTATCAATATAAAGTCTATCTAATAAAAATTAATCAAATCAATAACTTAGAAGTCATCATAACTAAGGAAAATATAAATTATTATTTGTATTTAAGCTGAAAATAACTTAAGGCATTTTAATGATCGATATAAACCATGAATTTTAAGACTTTAATGAAGTTTATTTCTTGACTTGGCCTTCACTTGCATTTTCTCAACCCTCCTTCTCCTCATTAAAGATTAAAACAAGGCATATTTCCTAAGGTCAATCCATCACTTTCTGTTTATTGTATCAATTACATTCATTGTAATTCAAATTAAAGTAGATTAATAATATTATGGCTTTTGGTTTTATCAATCGTTATATTCCTTCTTCCTTAGTTTTACTAATTTATATTTGAAATAATTAGGTCTATCTTGAATTTGAGTCTATTTTTGTAATAATTATATATATATATATATATATTTATATGATTATTGCTATGCTACAATAATTCATAGAGTTTGATATCTTTAAGTTTAATTAATTTTTCATTTTATTTGCATCAACTAGGTCAATTTTTTTATTTATCGATCGCATTCCACTTTTATTCAAGTTTTATTTATTTATCTCTTAGCATAATCTTTTATTTTTTATGATGATGTCTCATTATATTTAATCATTTCAGTAACTTTAATAAATTCAAGTAATCATTTAAATAAATACTTACTACTAAATCTATTAATAAATTTTATATTTTCTTTATTTTTATTAAATAACTCCTAATAAAATAATAAATCTAATCATAATTTATAAAAAGTGGTATATAATTAATCAATAAATATATATGAAAGTAAACTTGAAAAATTGAATGTTTTGTTATATCCTCTAGCAAAGAAAGAACCTTCGAGTGCATCTAGTTTCTTTATATAAAGACCATGGATTTTACAAAGTATCCCGTGCACCACAATTGCGATTGAAAGGTACATCTCAATAATAAATTCTCATGAAAGGACTAAGATAATAAGCTAACGTGAGGGCAGGGAATTTTATAATTTAAAATGCAAGCACTCTGCGAATTGAATACGTTGTCTATAATAATCATGAGACTCCAGGGTTATGGAGAGGAAATATGATGAGCCACTGAACTCCATTCTTGCCCTGAATACAGCATTCTAAATATTTTTGAGTTGTGTAAAGCTTGCACATCTGAATCTTTTAATTCAATGCATTATAATGAGAAATTTGCTGCAGGAGTATTTTTTCACCAGTAGGTGGTTAAATTTTGCTCCAAAGTAAAAGTTTGTTTTCACCATTTATTTATTTCTCAGCCATATTTAGGAATCCTTTCATGCATTTATTATTAATACTTATTCTTCCTCCTCTATTTGCTCCCTATTTGTATTATTCCTCCTTTATTTTTGAATTTAGTAATGGTATGTTGATCGAAAATAGTGCCTACTACCTATTGAAGCATTCATAAAATTTTTTTAATAAAGTAAATCTAATTTAATAATTAATTAATAATGTAATGCTAAAAATATGTCTGATCAGTAACCTCTGTGTTATTCAACATTTATGTAAGTTACAAAAAAGATATCTAAAATTTTAATTTACAGGGGTTGCACCTGGTAAGACTGAGGGCGTCAACAGACAGGAAGATCAATAAGTCAAAGAGAGAGAGGCACAGGAAATCAATGTTGATGATGATGACGAGGAAGATGAGGATAAAGTTGAAGAAGAAGATGAAACATTTTTTTAAAGATATAAAATTGCTATTGTTATTATTGTAGGAATACAATTGATTGGGAAAATAATTTATAATTTATTAATTAAATATAATAATTCGTGGCTGTTAACTTTTAGGAAACCCTGACAATATGGTACTTGTTCGATAGAGAATTTAAAATCAGCTGGACTTTAATTTTGGCATTAAATTCAACTAAACAAATGACTCAAAATTAAAGTCCGTTTATCTCAGTTCAGGGATGCGATAAGGCAGTACCGCCAATATTAAAGTCCAGCTGATTTTAAATTCTCTATCGAACAAGTACCATATTGTCAGGGTTTCCTAAAAGTTAACAGCCACGAATTATTATATTTAATTAATTAATTATAAATTATTTTCCCAATCAATTGTATTCCTACAATATTAATATTGCTATTACTATAAATTAATTTTGTAATCGACTTTAATTTCAAAAAATAATCTTCATGATTATCTCTCTTGTTAAAATAGTGTAATTATGGGTAGTTATTTATATACTCCATTACCTTTCTGAACTTCCTTAAATGTTTCAGTATTTTCTAGAATAAAGGTAAGTTGTAATTTTGTATGATTACCAAAACCATTCCCATCGCATTTACAAAGATTATATCTCTTTTGATACTGTTTTAAGCCATCTTTTTATATGTGCTAATCATTAAGCACCCTTCCTTTGAACTCAGTTTTGAATGGAATCTTCTTCTTTCACTTAATTAATATTTCATCAATTTTCCTTTGTTGATCTAAACATACCTTGTTTATATTAAAACGAGACTGTTTTAAAATTCTGTTCTTAAATTTAGATTCATGAGCCAAAGCTTCTGTATTATATTGAAATTCAACTAATGCTAATCATTATATATACTGATCAGAATATAAATTTAATTAAAATTATCAGAAACCTTATTATACTTAAAAGTATTCTAAGAGTAATTTTTATAGTCTGTAATTTTGTTCCTTAAATATATTAACTTAAATATCCCATGTTGATAAAAAAGTCCTTGTAATTTAATAAAGACGAACATATAGTCCACCAAATATTTTTAAAATAAATCCATATTTTTTGTCGAAATATAACTTGCCTTATTTTACTAAGTATTAGATTTAACTCTCCAATATTAAAATTAAGATTGTCTGCTATTCTAAAGTATAATTCCAGAAATTTTATCAATGTTTTAAGAATTTTACATAGCTATACTAAGAAAACTTCAATATCTAATTATTTAAATTTTAATCTAGATGGCAATATGCTGGTATATTCTTTGATGTAAAATTGAACTAAATAGATATGCTATAGGTTTTAATATGTTTATACCTACATGTGTTTGTTATATTATAATGAATGACCACGTCTGCGAAATAGAGATGAGAAATGATAAATCTCGAAAAGGCCATTTTTAGTTTGGGAGTAAATTTAAACCATCCACTGGTTAAAAAAATACTCTCGTAGATTAACTATCATTATAATGTTTCTCATTAAAGTAGCCTAGTTATTGCAAGCTTTTTTAAAGCCCATTATACTCAGATTGTTTAAAGAGGGAAATTATAAATTCATTAGTTCTTCAAATTTCTCATTTATATCCCTGGAGTTTTTTGGTAATCTAAATTTGGGGTGGGGTCTAAGTCGGTACCACTCAATTTTTGAAATACTAAGTCTGTACCATATGAAAAAACTTTTTTTACTAAAAAATCCTAAGTCGGTACCACTTAAAAAAATTTTTTTTTCTATTCAATAAAATAAATATTTATTTTAAATTAACTAAATTTTTATATTATAACATTTTTTAATTTAATTATATAAAGAATTTTAATGTACAGAAAAAAAGACATCAAGCTATTGTAAATACCGCTGATCAAATAATTCATATTTTACAATTTATTAAAGATATCAGTAATATTATTGAAACACTTTAAGATATTGGGATTCTTGAAAGAGATGTGAAATGCAGTGTATGTTAATTAATTATGAATCTAAGAAATGACACACCTGATGAACTTTTATACCAATGCTAATGATCTTGCAGGAGAAAAAAAATCAATTCAGTAAATATTTTTATTTTACAAGCATTAATAACCGATTTCAAGTTGGTATTTATTGGTTTATCACTACTTTGCAATTGGATAAAGTTCAGCTCTTACTATGTATAATTTAAATATTTTTAACTAAATATTAACTTAAAAGATTTATTAAATATATAAATAGCACATTAAGCGATGAAAATTTGCATGACTTTTTACTTGAGGCTCTTCGGAAAAGAGGGGTCAAAATGAAAAAGAAAAACCAGATGAATCCTTAGTTGAAATTTTTAATATATTATTATTACTTAAAATTTTATTGAATGAAAAATAATTTTTTTATATTTGGTACCGACTTAGGATTTCAAATATTGAGTGGTACCGACTTAGACCCCCCAAAATTTGCATTGAATTTTTAGAGTGTGTTCATCTAAACTATATAAGACACTCCTCACACTTAAGCTTATTATCTTCTTCCTTATATGAGACTTTATCGTTATGACATTATTTGCAATTTCCATTAATATTATGCTGCTCTGGAACCTTTATAATATTTATGGTTCTCAAAGAAAACAACTTGATGCAATTAAAGGTTCTTGTTAAGTAAGACTAGATTGCAAAGCTTTCCATTTTTAAGGTTAACTTTCATGTATATTTATTGATTAATTATGTATCACTTATTATAAATTATGAATATATCGATTTGATAAAAATTAGTTGCAATAAGAAGTTTAATAAATCAATTTTTGTAAAGTAGCTACTCTAGACCACTCACAGATTGACTACTTTGTTGACACTTTTGGTTAATCTAATAAATCTTTAAAGTTTTGATTCTTATAGGAATTATTTATTCGAAATAGAAGAAAATATTTACAGGTCTGCAAATTCATAATAACTTGAACGAATAACTCTCCTTAACTTGATATTATCATATTTATATGTTCTTTCCCATGCCAACTAATATTCTTATCTCTACCTCACAATATTATAAATCTATTAGAATTAAATCTCAACATATCTAATCAAACAATCTCTGATATTTTAGGTCATTTAGTATTGCTCTGTTGTTGAACTTGGTGTGTTTGATTACTATTCATGTTAAGCTATTTCGACATTTAATTAGTTTGGAAAGTAAAACTTTCACAAATTGAAGTAGTACAAGTAAAAGTATATTAATCTTTTAGACTTTAGTCGTTTTATTAAGGATTTACTGTATATTTTTTTTCAGTATATGTTATTAATAAAATATAAATATGAAAAAATAAATAACAGTAGAAATTAAAATAAATGAATTAAAATAATTAATAAAAACACATGAATCTTAAATTGATACCTAACTTAACCTCATTTCTTTAGGCAGCCGGGCATTTCCTTCATGATTTTGTTAAATTATTTGTCTTCCTGTTTTTCTGTAAATTATCTGTCCTGTACTTTACTGCAGATTCTTAAAATATATAACCACAATATAAAATAATTATAAGACATGTTTTTAAAAGGACACTGTCTATTAACGTTGATTTATAAAAATTTGAATTTTGTAAATATTTTAATCAATTATTTTTGTAAATTACAAATTAAAATTATTTTGTTTTTTTTATCAATAATTCAAAATTTAAATAATAAAAAAAAATTATATTTATATATTTATAAAATTATGAAATATAAATACGAGCTAAAATCATTAACAGTATGAAACCCCATAAGAAAATATTTGGAAAAAAAGGCCTATTTCAAAATTTCATAAATAGACAGACAAGCAAATAAGTGATTAATACTTTATTCATTAAAATCATAAATTTAAAGTTTAATAATAGAAAAGTTATTTGATTTTCTTCTACAGACCTCCTTCTAATGTAACTTAAATTTCAAGCTCTTCTAAAATTAACATTTTAATTTGTTTATTTGATCCGATGTTTTTAAAATGCAGTTTTCCTACTCCCTTTTTATTGGTGTCCTCTAATATCATAAAGTTTTTTTTCTAATATTTAAAGGAATTTTCTAAGGTATTTTCTTCTCGTTTATAAGTTATTAATCTGCAATATCAAATAATTCATCAATAAAAAAAGTAATTCTTGAAATATTTCAAGATATTAATTTGTTCATATATATTTTAATAAAGTTAGTAAAACTGTAATCTAAGACAAGTACCAAGTTGGTATCACATATTGGGTCTAAAAGCTACAATTAAGGGATCGATTCCCAGTATGATTATCATTTTTAATAACAACTAAAACTAACCATTTAATATGAGATTTTACTAAAAGTATGTGAAAATCGGGAGAAGGTAAAATAATTTTAAATGCAAGGATATTAGAAACAAAGACATTAGTATTGTATATTTATCAGCACACTTTTTAATATATTATATGAAGTATCACTTTTTAGCTGGAAATTATTTAATTGAATGTCTAATTAATTTTTTACTATAATCGCTCTTGCCTGAGATGATGTGAATCATAAACTCTATTTCATTTGGATTAATAACATTTTTGTCTACTCTGGCTGTTAGTTCATGTTAAGTCTGAAGTGCAAAATTGTTGGCCTTAAAATAGTAGGCACTGTTTGGGTTGTAAACATTCTCTTTGTGTGTTCAATGATATAGTTTTCTATCAGTTTCTAATTTGACGCTGAGTGGGAAGAGAAGTGTGTGCCATGTTTTGCTCTTGGCATTCTCCTTGCTCTGTTCATCTCTTCTCCTCTTGTAGTATAATTTGTAGAACTATATTGTCGTTTTATCGAGTGCTTCTTGAGTAATCATAGCAGGGAGTGGTTGTAGGTCTGGTTATGGGCACACTCATCAAATTGCTTAATCAGGCCAGCTGGTCTTGTCATTATCTTTTTTGAATTCAAGAATTTTAATATTGCAAACGAAGTAAGGGGGGGAAGATTGATTGGCGGGCGATCAGTGGCACCACGCTATTCTCCATCATAAATAAGCAGGGAGATGGAACCTGCGACATAGACATCTATCAAAGGAGCCGAGTTAATTGACAATCAAGTTTTTAGGACCACACTATGCCATTAGTGAGCACCTTGTGCACATTTTCTTGGTTCTTCAAGCGATGATATTGATCAAATTAATCTTAAACCTGCGAATCTCATAATCCTGCTACCCTTTTCTCTCTGTACTGCCAGCCTTCCTTTATCTTGCTGTGGAGGTCACCAAATGGTCTTCAACTATCTAGAAGGTTTCAATACAGTTGGAGTGAGCTTACCAATAAGGAGACAGAGGAATCCAAAAGCAGTTGACTGTACGCGCTGCACTCTTTGATGTCTAAACCAATTGAGTTCCCACCCTCTCTGGCTCTTCAGAGCTCATTTATGACTTCTTCTCACCAAAGGGATCAGGCTCATATTCCAAGAGAGTTGAAATTGATGTATTTTTATGGAGTATCGAATGCAAGACTTTTTATCACAACTAATCTTTCAGTCATTGCTCCCAAGTGTATTATTGTTGAATAAGCTCTCAAGATTAAGGCTGGCGAAGGTTTGAATCGTATTGATATTAGATCAATAAGCAAACTGTGAGATCAGTCATTATCACTGCATAAGTTGGAGGATGGGCCACAGGGATGTCTAGGTCTTAGTGGTGGTGCTATCTTCAACCCGTTTTTATTGAAAGAATGAGTCCCTCCTTCTGTAGCCTTGTCAACTGGAATGTACATGATTCTCTTCTCTACTGTTGGTACTGTGACGTCTATAGTATTCAAGGGCAGCTTCATTTCGCATTTGGTGGTTGGATCGGGGGACTGGTTCAGCATAGCCTAATAAGGCAGTAGTACGCTCTAGATAAAGTATTAAAGAAATTCGAAAGACAATCACCTTTAGTCTTTGTATTGACATGT
>ARYC01019887.1:0-26953 GCA_000711775.1 Oxytricha trifallax
CAATTAATATTTCATCAATTTTCCTTTATTGATCTAAACATAACTTGTTTATATTAATACGAAAATGTTTCAAAATTTTGATCTTAAATTTAGATTCATCAGCCAAAGCTTCTATATTATATTTAAATTCAACTAATGCTAATCATTATATATACTGATTAAAATTTAAATTTAATTAAAATTATCAGAAGCCTTATTATACTAAAAAGTATTCTAAGAGTAATTTGTATAGTCTGTAATTTTGTTCCTTAAATATATTAAACTTAAATATCCCATGTTGATAAAAAAGTCCTTGTAATTTAATAAAGACGAACATATAGTCCACCAAATATTTTTTAAATAAATCCATATTTTTTGTCGAAATATAACTTGCCTTATTTTACTAAGTATTAGATTTAACTCTCCAATATTAAAATTAAGATTGTCTGCTATTCTTAAAGTATAATTCCAGAAATTTTATCAAATGTTTTAAGAATTTTACATAGCTATACTAAGAAAACTTCAATATCTAATTATTTAAATTTTAATCTAGATGGCAATATGCTGGTATAATCTTTGATGTAAAATTGAACTAAATAGATAGGCTATAGGTTTTTAATATGTTTATACCTACTTGTGTTTGTTATATTATAATGAAAGACCAAGACTGCGAAATAGATATGATAAATGATAAATCTCGAAAAGGTCATTTTTAGTTTGGGAGTAAATTTAAACCATCCACTGGTTAAAAAAATACTCTCGTAGATTAACTATCATTATAATGTTTCTCATTAAAGTAGCCTAGTTATTGCAAGCTTTTTTAAAGCCCATTATACTCAGATTGTTTAAAGAGGGAAATTATAAATTCATTAGTTCTTCAAATTTCTCATTTATATCCCTGGAGTTTTTTGGTAATCTAAATTTGGGGTGGGGTCTAAGTCGGTACCACTCAATTTTTGAAATACTAAGTCTGTACCATATGAAAAAACTTTTTTTACTAAAAAATCCTAAGTCGGTACCACTTAAAAAAATTTTTTTTTCTATTCAATAAAATAAATATTTATTTTAAATTAACTAAATTTTTATATTATAACATTTTTTAATTTAATTATATAAAGAATTTTAATGTACAGAAAAAAAGACATCAAGCTATTGTAAATACCGCTGATCAAATAATTCATATTTTACAATTTATTAAAGATATCAGTAATATTATTGAAACACTTTAAGATATTGGGATTCTTGAAAGAGATGTGAAATGCAGTGTATGTTAATTAATTATGAATCTAAGAAATGACACACCTGATGAACTTTTATACCAATGCTAATGATCTTGCAGGAGAAAAAAAATCAATTCAGTAAATATTTTTATTTTACAAGCATTAATAACCGATTTCAAGTTGGTATTTATTGGTTTATCACTACTTTGCAATTGGATAAAGTTCAGCTCTTACTATGTATAATTTAAATATTTTTAACTAAATATTAACTTAAAAGATTTATTAAATATATAAATAGCACATTAAGCGATGAAAATTTGCATGACTTTTTACTTGAGGCTCTTCGGAAAAGAGGGGTCAAAATGAAAAAGAAAAACCAGATGAATCCTTAGTTGAAATTTTTAATATATTATTATTACTTAAAATTTTATTGAATGAAAAATAATTTTTTTATATTTGGTACCGACTTAGGATTTCAAATATTGAGTGGTACCGACTTAGACCCCCCAAAATTTGCATTGAATTTTTAGAGTGTGTTCATCTAAACTATATAAGACACTCCTCACACTTAAGCTTATTATCTTCTTCCTTATATGAGACTTTATCGTTATGACATTATTTGCAATTTCCATTAATATTATGCTGCTCTGGAACCTTTATAATATTTATGGTTCTCAAAGAAAACAACTTGATGCAATTAAAGGTTCTTGTTAAGTAAGACTAGATTGCAAAGCTTTCCATTTTTAAGGTTAACTTTCATGTATATTTATTGATTAATTATGTATCACTTATTATAAATTATGAATATATCGATTTGATAAAAATTAGTTGCAATAAGAAGTTTAATAAATCAATTTTTGTAAAGTAGCTACTCTAGACCACTCACAGATTGACTACTTTGTTGACACTTTTGGTTAATCTAATAAATCTTTAAAGTTTTGATTCTTATAGGAATTATTTATTCGAAATAGAAGAAAATATTTACAGGTCTGCAAATTCATAATAACTTGAACGAATAACTCTCCTTAACTTGATATTATTATATTTATATGTTCTTTCCCATGCCAACTAATATTCTTATCTCTACCTCACAATATTATAAATCTATTAGAATTAAATCTCAACATATCTAATCAAACAATCTCTGATATTTTAGGTCATTTAGTATTGCTCTGTTGTTGAACTTGGTGTGTTTGATTACTATTCATGTTAAGCTATTTCGACATTTAATTAGTTTGGAAAGTAAAACTTTCACAAATTGAAGTAGTACAAGTAAAAGTATATTAATCTTTTAGACTTTAGTCGTTTTATTAAGGATTTACTGTATATTTTTTTTCAGTATATGTTATTAATAAAATATAAATATGAAAAAATAAATAACAGTAGAAATTAAAATAAATGAATTAAAATAATTAATAAAAACACATGAATCTTAAATTGATACCTAACTTAACCTCATTTCTTTAGGCAGCCGGGCATTTCCTTCATGATTTTGTTAAATTATTTGTCTTCCTGTTTTTCTGTAAATTATCTGTCCTGTACTTTACTGCAGATTCTTAAAATATATAACCACAATATAAAATAATTATAAGACATGTTTTTAAAAGGACACTGTCTATTAACGTTGATTTATAAAAATTTGAATTTTGTAAATATTTTAATCAATTATTTTTGTAAATTACAAATTAAAATTATTTTGTTTTTTTTATCAATAATTCAAAATTTAAATAATAAAAAAAAATTATATTTATATATTTATAAAATTATGAAATATAAATACGAGCTAAAATCATTAACAGTATGAAACCCCATAAGAAAATATTTGGAAAAAAAGGCCTATTTCAAAATTTCATAAATAGACAGACAAGCAAATAAGTGATTAATACTTTATTCATTAAAATCATAAATTTAAAGTTTAATAATAGAAAAGTTATTTGATTTTCTTCTACAGACCTCCTTCTAATGTAACTTAAATTTCAAGCTCTTCTAAAATTAACATTTTAATTTGTTTATTTGATCCGATGTTTTTAAAATGCAGTTTTCCTACTCCCTTTTTATTGGTGTCCTCTAATATCATAAAGTTTTTTTTCTAATATTTAAAGGAATTTTCTAAGGTATTTTCTTCTCGTTTATAAGTTATTAATCTGCAATATCAAATAATTCATCAATAAAAAAAGTAATTCTTGAAATATTTCAAGATATTAATTTGTTCATATATATTTTAATAAAGTTAGTAAAACTGTAATCTAAGACAAGTACCAAGTTGGTATCACATATTGGGTCTAAAAGCTACAATTAAGGGATCGATTCCCAGTATGATTATCATTTTTAATAACAACTAAAACTAACCATTTAATATGAGATTTTACTAAAAGTATGTGAAAATCGGGAGAAGGTAAAATAATTTTAAATGCAAGGATATTAGAAACAAAGACATTAGTATTGTATATTTATCAGCACACTTTTTAATATATTATATGAAGTATCACTTTTTAGCTGGAAATTATTTAATTGAATGTCTAATTAATTTTTTACTATAATCGCTCTTGCCTGAGATGATGTGAATCATAAACTCTATTTCATTTGGATTAATAACATTTTTGTCTACTCTGGCTGTTAGTTCATGTTAAGTCTGAAGTGCAAAATTGTTGGCCTTAAAATAGTAGGCACTGTTTGGGTTGTAAACATTCTCTTTGTGTGTTCAATGATATAGTTTTCTATCAGTTTCTAATTTGACGCTGAGTGGGAAGAGAAGTGTGTGCCATGTTTTGCTCTTGGCATTCTCCTTGCTCTGTTCATCTCTTCTCCTCTTGTAGTATAATTTGTAGAACTATATTGTCGTTTTATCGAGTGCTTCTTGAGTAATCATAGCAGGGAGTGGTTGTAGGTCTGGTTATGGGCACACTCATCAAATTGCTTAATCAGGCCAGCTGGTCTTGTCATTATCTTTTTTGAATTCAAGAATTTTAATATTGCAAACGAAGTAAGGGGGGGAAGATTGATTGGCGGGCGATCAGTGGCACCACGCTATTCTCCATCATAAATAAGCAGGGAGATGGAACCTGCGACATAGACATCTATCAAAGGAGCCGAGTTAATTGACAATCAAGTTTTTAGGACCACACTATGCCATTAGTGAGCACCTTGTGCACATTTTCTTGGTTCTTCAAGCGATGATATTGATCAAATTAATCTTAAACCTGCGAATCTCATAATCCTGCTACCCTTTTCTCTCTGTACTGCCAGCCTTCCTTTATCTTGCTGTGGAGGTCACCAAATGGTCTTCAACTATCTAGAAGGTTTCAATACAGTTGGAGTGAGCTTACCAATAAGGAGACAGAGGAATCCAAAAGCAGTTGACTGTACGCGCTGCACTCTTTGATGTCTAAACCAATTGAGTTCCCACCCTCTCTGGCTCTTCAGAGCTCATTTATGACTTCTTCTCACCAAAGGGATCAGGCTCATATTCCAAGAGAGTTGAAATTGATGTA
Organism: Oxytricha trifallax; assembly: GCA_000711775.1. Taxonomy (NCBI): domain Eukaryota; phylum Ciliophora; class Spirotrichea; order Sporadotrichida; family Oxytrichidae; genus Oxytricha; species Oxytricha trifallax. The sequence continues at coordinate 4,691 of ARYC01019887.1, forward strand.
TTTTTATGGAGTATCGAATGCAAGACTTTTTATCACAACTAATCTTTCAGTCATTGCTCCCAAGTGTATTATTGTTGAATAAGCTCTCAAGATTAAGGCTGGCGAAGGTTTGAATCGTATTGATATTAGATCAATAAGCAAACTGTGAGATCAGTCATTATCACTGCATAAGTTGGAGGATGGGCCACAGGGATGTCTAGGTCTTAGTGGTGGTGCTATCTTCAACCCGTTTTTATTGAAAGAATGAGTCCCTCCTTCTGTAGCCTTGTCAACTGGAATGTACATGATTCTCTTCTCTACTGTTGGTACTGTGACGTCTATAGTATTCAAGGGCAGCTTCATTTCGCATTTGGTGGTTGGATCGGGGGACTGGTTCAGCATAGCCTAATAAGGCAGTAGTACGCTCTAGATAAAGTATTAAAGAAATTCGAAAGACAATCACCTTTAGTCTTTGTATTGACATGTGTCCTCGCACTGTCAGCCATCCTAGTGCCAACATTCGGATTCGTTTAAATTCATGGCAAGTTCTTGAGAAACTCATGCTATAGCGTGAGGGATATCTGTCCTTTCTGCTGAAGTGATTAAGCACATATTTTTTAAATGTTGAAGAAATAAACGGTAATATCAAAACTAATTTAACTTGGCTTGATTTGTATTAAATTTTCATTCTGCCTATTTTTCACAAACTTTTATTTAAAAGTTAATTAATATATTTACAATCATCTTATAACTATAAATATTTTTCTTTTAATTAATATATTTTCAATTTAATTATAAAAATCTGAGAAAAATAAGTAAGTTGGTATAATTAATCAAAAATATAATTTAATAGAAAATGAAGATGAATGAAAAAAAATAGAGAAGCTTGAAAATTCATTTGCTTATTAATGTTTCGCTATAATTAGTATAATCAAAATTTCTCGAGTTTTTGCTACAACAAAACAAATTTCTTCATTATTAAAAATACAAGAATAAAAAGTATATGCAATAATACAATGAATAAAGGTAAATTAAAGCACTTCGAAAATATAACAAGGAAATAGAATTTAGTTTACAGCTCAATAATTAACATACCTTACTTCCAATGATACTCTTAAAGAGTAGATATTGCTCTCACTAAAATAGAGAAAAAATATTTTTCATAGTTAGTTCCCAGAATAAAAACTATCAGAAACTACTTTGTATATAATTTACAAAAGTCATGTGTTTAAATTTAAGGAATCTAGGACTGACTATAACTTAACATATCATAAAATACAACTAATAAAATAGATTTAATTAGAGTTAATGAGTAGCTAACTATTATTATAAAAGCTAAATAAAATATTGTGTATTTATATGAAGCCATATTTAAGGCTCATTCAATTACTAATAAGACTTGGGCAAATAAATATACTAATTAGACTCTTTTCAAAGAGGGTACAAAACTTCAAAAATTAGCTGCTTATTTATCATTAGTTCTAAATTTGGACTTGAAGGATTTAGAGTTGTGTAAAAGTTAATTAAATTGATGACCTCTAATAAGAAATTCTAGAATTAAATAATAAACACAAATAGCAACCATTAACAATATTTCTTGACAATCTAAGAACCCATCATTCCAAAATTTTTAAAGAGCAGTTCGAAGCAAATGGAAGGCAACTCTTGTTTAAAGCTCCTTATTCGTCAAAGTTCAACTGTATTGAAAATTTTTTCAAGAGTCAAAAGGGGTATAAAAATAGCTTATTAAACATTAGTTTAAGTTAACAAACAACTAAAATCTTTAAGCTGTAATAAGTCTATTCTGATAGATGATACTAGAATGAGTGAGATACACTGCTTAAGTTACTTATTTAAAATTAATGAGTTTATTAAAAGTTAGGTTAATTTTTTAATGTTTTCAGTTAATATAATTCATTTATTTCACTAATTCATTTGCATCCTTTTGGCTGGATAACTCGTAAAAATCGTGTCCTCATCTCTTGCGAGCATATACATTTATGTTAATCTCATTTAATTGTTGTTTTTAATCTCGACAGTGTTTGAGATCTCATAGCATTTTCGTTTTTTCTACTGCTTTCTCCCCAAAGTCTTCATTTTGAGCATCGAGAGCGCTTTACCCTTCCGTTCTATACATACATAATTATTTATGTCAGCCTACATGAGAAATGAGGCACGGATTGGATTTCCCTTAAAAACTCCTCGATAATCTATATCGACTCTATTTTTTATTCTTTGTCAAGCACGTTATTTCTAGCAGCATACTGCGGCATAACCATTTATGTCAACCATTCATTTTTGATTGTTCCCAGGACTCCAAAGAAAAAATACTTGTCAGGGAGATCCTTGACCTCGTCGTAAATTCCCAAATATCTGTTAAGCGCTTGATCTTGCTTTACATATTTAAATATGTTCGCGACACTGAGTTCAGGATAGTTTGATACGTTGACATAAATGACATCTGCTGATTTAAGTAGCTCATTGCGAGAAGCGAGGACATCTTTTATGAATTTCATGCTAGTCCGGTTAAATAATGCTAGATGGTATCCCACTAGATTGGTTAAGCAAAGATGACTTTCGTGAATATTTTAAGTGATTGTACCAATCTTGCTTAGTATTTAGGCTCCCGTCTAAGACTCTTGAATTTATGTTCACAATATTTTGTGAAGACTCCATTTGAATTTTATTTATGTTTTTATTATTTAGTAAGGCTTAATGTTAAGTTATTAATTAAAGAACGATATACTAATTAAAATAAATTTAATTGGATAAATTAACTTTAAAGACATAAATAAATTAATTATATTGGCTTAAAGATTTAATGTGAACATAATCAAACAGCTCAAATATCTAGGGGGGCAATAATTAAATAGGAAACAAAATATATATACATATTTTAATATAATATTTAATAAAATTATTTATGTTCACATAATTATAAGGAACCTTTCAGATTCTTTACAGTAAACTTTCACCAATAATAGATTTGTATCGCGACTGCTTTTCAGAAACCTTTCAGATTTTTTCCAGGAAACTTTCAGAAACATAGTTTTGTATGCTTGAATTAGCTAATTATATTTATAAATAAATTAAGACCCTCAAACTTTTTTATTACTTATATTTAATAGCCTTATTATAATTAAGTAAACAGTAAATAAATATGAGAAACAATTCATCTAGTTAATTGTCTTTATCTATTGATGGAAGTAACTAGAGTGATAAAGACGATAAAACAAATTTAGATAAAGTCAACGCTTCATAATAAAGTGAAATCAAAGTTATAAAACAAATAAAAAGGGGCGATGAGGAATACTTATAATACTATTCTAAGTGGCAATAGAGGAGATCATCTCGTGCCCAGAATAAAGCCAAGAAACCCAAAACTCTCATGGAATGTTAATTATCTTCACTTGTGTATCAATCCCTTGAGCTTAAGAGACAAACGCTATTACATCACTGAGAAAATGGGAAGTTTATTTAACTAAAACTTGGAGGAAAATATACTTGCCTCATTTGTTTCAAAACCAAAGAAAAGTCTCAATTTTTATAATAACTTTTTATTCACTTAAGTAAACACAATGAACAAGAAATTTTGGCTGCTAATTATTCAAAATTAGTACGCTTAAATAGTTTTAAAACTTTTATATACTTAATTAAATCAACAAAGCAGAACAAAGTTTAAGAAATAAAAGTATTTTAATCAGCGATTAGGAAGAATAAAAAAGTGAAAGCATGAAAATTAAAGGGGAGGGGAAGGATTGGTTTTGTGATGAACCATAACTCTCAAGCTTAAGCTTGCAAATTATTGAAACTAGCACGACCAGTAACTCTATGATTATGAATGAAGTGATTGAAAGATTAAAGAAAACTTTCAAAGTACAATTAATTGGGTATGTTAAAAATGAGATAGCAATGATACTTGAACTTTCACTTGACACGAATATTCTATGTAATGACAAGAACAAAATTTAATTCTATAGAAGGTTGTACATTAACTCTTGAATTCCAAGAGCTCAATAATATCTAGAACTTGACAATATTCTTATGGAATGAATTCAAAGTTATGCGACATATTCAGCCTTAAGTTCAAAACTACTAAGACAAACTTTTCGGTGTATTCTTTGATGAATAAGCAATTTATATAAAAAGACTGAACTTTGATATATCAATTGTAATTAATAGAAACTAAACTTTCCTAATAATAAATAAGAAAGTATTTACTAAAGATAAAAGAAGCAATTGAAGAGCTTCACTCACTAGGCATCGTACATAAATTCTTAACTCCAAACAATATTAAAATCACTTTTGGCTAAATGAGCTAAATTTTCTTAACAAATTAAAGTAATGCTTCATTTTTAGAATAGAGATCCTTAGCTGCAGCCATACCTTTAACCTACTACTAAAACTATGTGGATTTAAAAGAAATGGAAGATAGCGATCCTAGATAGGATGTTTATTCCTTATTGTGATTATAATTAGAATGAAGATAGGGATAAAATTCAAAAACTTAGAATAAACCACCAACGACTTTGGGAAATGGCATCGATACTCAGAAAAGATAAGACTTTTAAAAATTATAGTGAAAATATTTTAGACTATATTTATTCAGATTTTTCTAAAGTGCCATCTTCATTATAGTTATAAAATATAGTAAAACAGTATTTTTAAATTGAATTATTGATTAATTATATCAACTTACTTATTTTTCTCAGATTTTTATAAATTAGCATATATTTCATTGCTTTTTCAGTTTAAATAAAAACAAGACCAGTAGAAATTTATGAAGTTTGTTTACAAATAAAAAGAAAATAAAAAAATATATAGTTATTACAATAATAAAAAGTATAATAGTATAAATAACATTATCATCAAGTTATAAAATATGTAATTTTTTATATATAGTAAGTATATGATTTAAATAAATTTAAGTACTAAAATAAAAGTATTAATTAGGATAATTTTTAGGAGGTAGATCACGAAAACGACAATTTTGGGACCATGGAATTGCTTATCACGGAGATGCGACCTTATTCCCATGAATATCTTAATAAATATTTTTTCTTTATCAAAGACACTTGACTCGATTGCCATTATTTTATGGCCATCAAGTAATTTGAAATTAATTCTGAAATGATTTAGTTTATCATTGTTTTTTTTCAACTACTTTTAATAATAATTTTATATTTCTATTATCAAGATTCTTTATAATTTTGTAATTATTGAAATACATGTACTTCTTATATAATAGTTAATCAATGAGTATGAATTTATTTTTTTAATTAAAAAAGAATTACCAATATTAAGTTGTTTTAACCGTCAAAGTTAAATGAGAAGTTGTGTTTGCTTTTATGTTAAATATAGAACTTGTCGCTTTTATTAATTTTGAATTTTCAACTAAGTTTTCTTCAATTTTGTTCTATCATTGCATAATTTTAATAATTGATAATCTTGATAGTAAAATATTGATAAAGCAAAAGAAAGTTTTGTAATATTTCTGATCTTCTTATAAATCTGATTAGAAAATCATGATAGATTTATATAGTTAAGCCTTGAAATTTAATTAAATTTATTGCTGAAAATATAAATATAAATTTAAAAATTACTGATATCTAGATTAAAATTATCTCGTTAACAAAACTTAAAACTAATATTAAAAGGTAATCATAATATATTTAAATTATTAAAAGGATGTTAAAGATTAAAAATATCGATATCAGATGTTTCTAAAAGTAGGACAAAGATAGTAAATTTTTCTCAATTTTTTACATTTTAGTAACTTAAAATAATAATAAATTTAATACTGATCTTACTAGAAATCTTATTGATTATAAATGAATAATGTAGCTTATTTTTTTGTAATTTGAATATTCATAAAAAATTTAGAAAAATAATTATAATATAACATAAGCCTGCTCTATGCATATATGACATATCTATTAAATCTTAACCATAATAATTATAAGATTATTCTTATGTTTTTTATTCATTTTGTTGATTCTAAACTATATTTCAATACTTTTATCCTATATCTCTGATCCATATTTGTCAAAACACAAGTTCTGCAAATAATATATTGCTTAATGTACAGTTTAAAAGTCAAGATGTAATCCTGATTCATTATGATGTTACGATTGCTAATTTGCAGTTTATTTTTAAAGGTTAGTTGCTTAAATTTATCAAAAATCAAAACATATAGTGTGCAAGAATATTTAAGTTTTTAATCAATAACAAATATTCATAAATACTCTAACAGACTTATATAATTTTGGTGTATCTATACTCTCTTTGACTTATTAATTCTTTGAATTACTCATCATTTACTGGTTTAAAGCTGTCTTTCCCTATTACTAGGAGTAAATGTTGAAATTAATTCTACAAAACAATAAATTTAAAGATAAAGACTAATTAAAAGGAAAAAAAGATGTTCAATTATTAATAAAATACATTAAAAATAGGTAAAAATGAGAAAATATAATACAGATTACAAATTCATTCTTTCATAACTGACATTAATTTGATACTTTGTAACTTAAGATTAATTTAGAGATCTTGAAATAAAACACGTATACATTTATTATTTAATCACAAATGAGCATATAAATTGTGTGTTTGTAGTTCGAAAATTTTATTATACAAATATTAGAACATTTTTGTAATTAATCATAAATACACATTCAGCAGCCTCTACTTCTTTTTCTCCGCCAATTTCTGCAATTACGATAATTCTTTAAGCCACAGGGTCTCACAAATTTTACTAGCCATCAATAAATTTATTTTAAAGAGATTGATCTTGCCAATATCAACCTCTGTGGAGTGACCAAAGCTAAGTAATGGTAGTGTTATCAGCTACTTCATATATAAGAGAGGCAGATCTCACACTAATACTCAGGAATTCCGGAGTGTAAATATATCAATATTCTTGAGAAGTTGATATAATAAGTCATTTTTTATTTTTTGACTTTATAAAGGATTTAACTGCTAATGTAAGTAATGGCAACGATGAGGTCAATTTGATCATTAGAAAGCTAAAGAAGAGCAAATACTTCCAAAAAGTTGGGGCATTTAATACAGAAGCTTCAAAGTCATTGTATTTCTCAGCCTCATCAACAGTGCCTAAAACTTGGAGACCCAAATAATAAGAGCCATTTATCTTGCTATACACACCATTTAATCCTTTGGTTCCATAGAACTAGTGCTTATTTTATGAGGAAAGTAATCTATGTAAATATTCCTAACTATTCTTGCATTTTGGAGAAATTTTCATTTTAATTAAGGAATAAAAATAATGATTATAATTACTTTCCTGAATAACATTGATACTTAAGCAGATAAATTTTGAGTCTTTATTGACAATAACCTGAAGATTGCTGCCCAGAACTTATAGACATACCTTTGGTAGTTCTAAAATCGGATATTGCTAGTTTTTTATGAGTGTTTATTTCGTTCACTGGAGTGCTTTCGTTAGCATTTTTCTTTAATAAATTAAATATTTTATTAATTTTCATTATAATAATAATTCCAGAGCATCAAATTAGTGTCAGTTATGAATGAATAAAATTTAATCTGTATTAAATTTTCTCATTTTTACCTATTTTTTAATAATAAAGATTCGAAAGAAGTGTCTTTATGATTATGAATATTTAATCTTATTTATCATTTTTGAAAATATTACTTAGGTAATTTCACCAAAGTTTTTGCTATATATTAAACTTAATGAATTATTGATAAATTTATAAAAGATATTAAATTATAGGATTATCATAGTCATAATCATTATGCTGATTGTATATCTTTATGAAACTAATTAGTTTGACTTTAGTTTAGTTGTAGTACATAGTTAAGTTTAGCCTTCTGCGCTTGCTCTCTATAATTGTTCTCCAATCATGAATTAATCTTATTATTTCACCATTCTAGTCGTATTTGATCTTGTTGTAGTTGTATAAATCAGTATACGCACCTTATGGTGAAACCACCCTCTTGCTTTTAAGCTTTGTTAATAATGAACTTTAACTTTCTCAAAACTAAACAAAATAAAAAACTTGCCACTTCGGCACTGTCGCTGTATTTACGCCAAGTACAGGCATAGTTTTGTCCAGGTGCATGTCATTAGACTTCCTTTTCTTTAGTTCTGCACTTTCCTTGTGGTTGAAAGCTGATCTCTGATCTCCTATACCATAATAATAAATATTATTATTTAAAATATATTATTTAATCTTTTATTCTTTAGATATAATTGAAATGTAAATAATCCCACAAAATTAATTTAAATATTGAATTTAAAAACTTAAATAAAATATAGTTGTAAGAATGATAAGTTTGTTGTTTTATAGAATTTATTTTCTCAGAAAGCGTTGACTTATACTTTCTTATAATAAAAAATTCTATAGTCTTCACATAGTTAGGATTAATTGCCTAACAAAATACTTAATTGCAAACAATATTAAGAAATAAATTCTTAATTTAATCAATCATTATATGATAAATTGAGAATAAATAAAAGTATACAAAAGAATATTATTATAAAAATAAATTTTAAGATTCTTGAAAAATATTTATTATACATCTAATTGTCATTAATTAATTCTTTTATATTGATATAATGTTGCAAAATTAAATTATTTTTAGAAGTTAGAGCTTGTCTCTATCATAAAATATAATTAAAATTTAAATATTAATGCTAAAATTAGTTAACTATTCTAGCAAGGTTAAATGTATTTTATATTATAATTTTATGAAAACTCAAAAATTTAAAGTTAAATTATAAAAAATAAAAATAATTATAATTCAATTAGATTCAATAATTAGCATATAATCTTTAAAATCAAAATATATATTAAAATCTTCGGATTTCTTAAATTAATATTAAAGATTACTTAAAATCAAGCTGGAAATAAAATAATTAAGAGTAAATTAACATTTTGATAAAAATTAAATTATATTAAAAATTAAGATACAGATATTAAGTATGAAAAATAATTAAAAATATTTATTTGAGATACAAATTTAAAAATAATTTAAGAGGCTCTTATTGCGATTCATCTCTTTAACAAATTAAATTGAAATGAAAAAAATGGTTTTTAAAAGTTTTATTATTAATATCTGCCAATTCCAGATTGCAAAGTCAAAACATTAGGATATTTATACGTAACGATTTTGATTGAAGATAAAAATATATTGTTAAAAAATTATTAAGTGTAATATTATATGAGATTGCAAGATTACTAAAAAAGATATAAAAAGTAAATTATTAAAAAATAAATAGGATTTATTCAATTTCTTTATTATAGATGTATTTCATTGATTGAATGATATAAAAATAAAAAAATATATTTTAAAAACAAACATGGAAAAAGCAAAATAATAAGATAATAATCTCAACGAAAATGAAAAAGATACAGGCTAAAAATAATTGAATATGATGCGAGAATCAAATTAAACCATTAAGGGATATCGATCATTACCCTAAAGTTTACAAAATTAATTCTCTATTTTATGAATCTCGTCATGACCCAGAGACTCTTCTTAAACCAAAATACTTTGCTTTCAATTCATACATCAACACTTATAATTATAATTATCAACGACCTGGCTTGTGTTCTTAAAATCTTATTTAACCTTTAATGGATATCGATCATTCGCCTAAAGTTAAGATAAAGATTAATCCTTTTTTTTAGAAATCTTTTTAACTTTTTATTTTACCTTTAATTTTAAGCTTTTAAAATTTACATAATTTTATCATTCCCTTCTTTTTTCTCTATATTACTATTTTTACTATAAATGCTAAAATTTTTAAGAATGATAAAATCATAAATTTTATCTTCATAACAATAACAGTTCAATATGATTGAATATTTAAGAAATTTGCTATATCTGCAGCATTAGTATAAAATATTACGAAACCTTTACGTTTAAAAATCAGAGTTATTTCTCCAAACAGCCTTATTAGTTTTAATCATCCTTAATATTTTTATTGAACTCCACCAAGTTAATTAATGTATTTTATAGCTTCATTATTGAATTTTGACAATTATTATAACGAATTAACCTACTTTTAATGTAACCAAATGAAATTCAAATTGATATTAGCCATGAAACATGTAAATTTATAATGATTTTACAACTTCTTGTCAAGAAGTATTCTAACTAGAGTTAAGTAGTATGATTCTATTAGCCCCTAATCTATTGCAAGAACAAGCTCATTATTGTGAGGGTTAGTCAGTTCGAAAGAGATGTGTTATAGCGTAAGATCTTTTGACAAAAGAAGTAGATTAGACACTAGAAGGAGATTATCTGGTAATGGAAACATTTCAATTTACTTTCAGGAAACTATAGAATATTACTATATAAATGAGGAGATAAAGTTAAGTCTGTAAAAGATAAAAATATTTTATTAATCACCAGTGGTCATGAATGGCAATGGGATATAGATTATGGAAAGATGTATCGGGAGATTTACTTGAAATAGAGAACGGTAAAAAACAGACACAGAAGATAATTAAAAAATATTACAGGTGTGAAAATAGCAATGATTATCAAAGTAATATAAATCAATTAAAATATTGAATAGCCGTAAAGAACTTGAGAAAATCAAGAACTATGGAAATCAATAATATAAGACGAATAATAGGGAGCTATACATACTGCAAATACAAGTGAATCAGATAAGTGAACTTATTATAATATTGCAGGGAAAAAAATCGAATTCAACAAACTTGTGGGTATAGTTTAGACAAATCAATTGAGGATTGCGAAGTTCTAGTTATAATAAATCATCTAACTCTGGAACATTAGGAGAACCAGGATTTTTTATCTTGGCTAAGGATTGGTTGAACATGTAAAGGTACTACCTCGAGTTTGATTTAGAGTGGAATACATTAAAATGGAGATCGACAGATCTGGAAAAGTATAAATTTAAAAGTAGCAGTAGAGAATGAGATAAGTAGCGAGTTGCTGCAGCAATTAGCAAACGAAGAAGTGGGATTAGATTCATTCTAGTAAAACTCGAAGATTTATAGATGGGAGAATTTAGTTTAGAGGGAAGACCGAGATGATTGATGGAGCTGTAATTCATTGAGTGTGAAAGGAGATTATTGAGAAAGTCTAGGAAGAAGAAGGATATTTGTTCACGAATAATGTCAAGCCAAATCTAGAAAAATTGAGGAGAAGATACTAAAGCTAATTAATGCAGAGTAAATTGAGAATGATGAAGTAAAAGTTATATCTAGTGAAGTCTACAACGATAAAAAGAAAGATAAGCATAGCAGATGAACCAATAGACCATTAAAGAAAGAATGAAGTTGAGAAAGCGCATTCTAAACATAGGGTCAATTACTCTAAATTCTACATATTTGCAGTTTTCTTGGTAATTATCTGTAAGTATTTACTTTTGCGTTTTATTATCTTATGTATCTACGGCTACTTCTGCTGGGTTATTACTTTCTAATATTTTAAAGCAAATTATAATTTTGATGCGAGCAGTTAACTTTTTATCAATTATGTCATCATTACTTACAGCTCTGTTATTGGTAATATTTTATTTTTCTGTTTAATTATTTTTGTCTATCAACTTTTCTTAAATATGATATTTAAAATTTCAATTTAATCAATAATTTTTTATTTGAATATACATCTCTTTAATTTCATATTTATAGTTATTCATAAATGAAAAAAAAATATTTAATTTATCATATAATTTTTAAATTTATAATTCTTAAATACTCTGCAAATAATATAAAATGGCTATATCAAAACGTCTAAATCAATAAGTAATTTTGGATTTAATTACTAAAAAGATAGTATGGAACAGATTAAATGTTTAGTTACTAAGTTAATATTAATATTTTTTTATAATAGAAGTTAAAAAGAAAAAGAAATCTCTAAGTTCGCAGCTTAAAATCTAATAAATTTATATATTAAAGTTTAGACAATTTATTATTTAGATCTTTGCTGTTAATTGTAGTTTATAATTAAAATGATTTAAATTATAATTATATATTTTATAAATATGAAATTTATATCTTATAGTTTACTGCATATTATGACACTATATAAAATAATGATAAATTTTAGTTGTAATAAAGTAAATGAATATCCCATTATAAATTACCAGAATGTTTTAAATTATTGATATATTTAAGAATAAATGCAATAAAGATTTTGTATAATAATATTTTGTGGGCATATGCAAGAATATACAACCAATTTATCACTCACTCCATATTCTAATTATTTAGTTGACTTGTGAAATACTCTGCTATCCCTTCTTCCATATTAAGCAACTTGAATCCATGTAAAATTAAAAATTTAGATACAGTTTTTGCAATTTATTGAATGAAAAGGTCATCTTCAGCATATCAATTTCTTTTGTTAAATCATCTTTTTGTAATTAGTAATTTAACTTATTTTCTGAATGATGCTTAAATTAGGAATATAATTCAAAATTATAATGTATAAGTAGTTTTAATGCCTGGAAAAATTAAAACTAATGAAGAAGCAATAAAAAATAAATAAATGAATAATTGAAATATAAAGAGTTGAGGAGTTTTAATTCTTTCAAAACTATTAGTCTATAATTTTAGATTTTTACTAATTTCAATATTCTTAACTTTTCTAGTGAAGTGGTCTTTTCAATGTCTAAATATAATATTCATTAAATATTGATCAATCATTAATTAAAAAAATATATTATTCTCATATTAGTAATTAATCTTAATCTATTTTACCATAAAATCATAATTTATCCAAGAATATATAAGTTTAAATAAAAAATAAAAGATTTTTATGTTATTCACTGTCTTCTAATTAAAAACCATATTTATGCATTCGATTCTCTTATTGAATTATTTTGATTTTTTATCTCAATTTTTTATATTCACTAGATTTAAGTAATTCAATTAATAAATTATGATGTTAACTGTAAGCTGAAAAAAAAAATAGCTATTTATATCATTATTCAGTTTTACCATTCACAATTATTAAAGAAATGAATAATTAATTGGATCGAAATCATTACACATTTATATTTATTCATTAAGAAAAAGGAGTTATTTTAAATTTTTAGCTTTCTCTTGTTGTAACTCATGCGCAGCTTTGGCACTTCTTGATTTACTGGGTATCACTTGAATTCCAAAAGGATTTAAGTTCAACTCATACTGCAACAATAATTCTTTATTGGCTAGAAGTCAATCTTAGGTCCATGATTTGAATTGAGGGGTCTTATCAAGGCAACTTGTTTAGTCTTATGGAGTTAGGTTTAGATCCTAATGGGTTTTATGATATCTAAGCATGCAGCAGCTTGAGGTAGATTGCAAGCAGTTACTGCTGTAAAAGCTTTAAATGATATATTTATTAATGAATACAGATTTTATTTTAATTAAATAACACTTAAAAAATTTAGCAAATAGATTTTTTTCAGTTTTATTAGGCTTTTAAAAGTGATTGTTGATTTAATTCTAAAATAACAATTTAAATTGATAAAAAAAATAAAAATATTAAATTAAAAATGAAATAAAAACTAAAGTAAGTAATATTGCTAATAGATAAAATTGTATTTTAAATACTTAAAATAATAAATAAATTATACTTTTGATAAATTAAAAATGAATTATATTAATAGAAACTGTAAGTTTGGCATCATACTAATATTAAGAGAACCCCAATAAGAGAAGAATCATGATATATTATAAGTGATATTTATTTAATTTAAAATAATAATAAAAGCAGACTCTGATTTATGAAGACTTCTTTGAGTCAACTTTTAAAGAGATGTTCTCAAAGAATATCTAGTTGTTTCGTAATGAGATCAATCAACCAAAAATTTATTAAACTAATCCTAACACTTTGTGTAATATTGCTAAGCTATTGAAATTATCTTTAAGGTCTGTTTGATCTATTTATGAAATTTAAGGTCTGAGTTATGAATAAAAGGACGACTCTAAGAAATGTTAAACTTCAAAAATCTCAAATTAAAATCTTTTAGTTAATTAAAATACTTTAAGAAAATAGAAGGGTATTAACACTTTAATTAGAACTTACTATTTCATTGACTATATCATTATTAAGTCATCACTCTAAATAAAAATCTAATTATTTACTCTAAATTTAAATGAAATACAAAGTAATGAAATCTACTTATTGCTGTCCTAGTTAAAACAATAGAAAAATTTTGTAAAGGAGATTTCAACAGTTTTCCTAAGTTTATTTACTTTAAAACATAGGTCTAGAAAGTTATCAATGTCGATAAAATTATCCACAAGGCACTATATAATTTCTTAGCGTTTAAAGGCAAAAGTCTTTATGAATTAAATAATAAAGAAGGAGGGTCTAAAACACTTCAGATTAAGCATCGATAGTGGAAGTGATAATGGAAGATAACTAGAGGACTATTAACAAATACAAGATAAAAAGGCAATGATTGAGTACATACAATATTTAAACAATCAAGAGAAAGTTGCTATTTTGTTGTTGTGATAAACTTAAAGAAACCAACATGGAAAAATAGAAAAAATAAAAAAATAAAAGAAAGGAAATGGGAGAGATTTATCAACTCTCTGCATTTTCCGGAATTTAATTGTTTAGAAGTAATTTTTCTTAAATTAAGATTAAGTATAATGAGTTGATTATTACAAAGAATTTCAAAATGGGCAAAGACCAACATTTTAAATTATAAAAAATTACATAGAATTTGTTATTGTTGCATCATTATTAAATTAAAAAGTTAATAAATAGGGCGAGGAACGAAGAGTACTCACCCCGGTGAGTTTCCGAGTTCCTCTAATATTTGTTAAGGTTGGATAAGTGGCCTGAATACACTGGATTATGCTTTGTAGAGACTCTAGAGGTCTTCCTGTAAGTTGTCTAGCTTTCTAATTTGATAAGGGCCATCTTCCCCTTCAGAGGATCAGAAACTGATCGGATAGTGGCCACAAGTCAGATTCTGATCAGCACCTAGACTGATGAATAAAAAATACAAGTGAGGTTAACGAGGAAAGTCGAACACAAAAGCATGATGTGAGAGCGTCTTGGCGGGAGTGAAAATACCTGAGTGAATTAACACTAACATTAATTATACTCTGAGAGACCTTGGGCTCTCGATGTGAGTTAATTAATATTATTATTATTGTTACATCATGAGGAAAATAATATAAAGACATATTTTAAAGATGAATAATTATTTAAGCCAAAATATTAATAGCAATTGAACAATAAATATTAAATAAAACAATCATTATACAATTAATTGTGAGTGCTACAATTATTTTGGACTTTAGTGCCAGAGATATGTCCCTTAAACTATTTACTGATCCATATGTTGTTCTCTATTATTTAAATATTCAAGTAATAGCAAATAAATCTCATGAAACTGTTGCTTTTTCTATTATTGAAGTTCAGACTTCTATTTTAGCATAAAGATTGCTTTGCCTTTTGTTTAAATATTAATAAATTATTAAAGAAATATTGCACTGCTTATAACTTCCTATTTGCATCTTCTCTAATCTACATCTTCTTCTTTTCTCCTGAAATTATCTTCATTATTCCTTTATTTGTCAGCATTCTTGATAAGTTGGGACAGGTAATTGATTTCAAGATGCCACTACACCATAAACATACTTTCTATCTGATAAAATAGAAAAGTCTTGGTAAAGATTAATAAATTTCATTAAATCTTGGTCATTCTTAGCCTCCAATAATATATTCATTAGAGGAAGCTCTTCATAGTATGAAAAGTTGAGTTTAACCCCCCATTGTCAAATTTAATTAGATTTCTACTGCCAACAAAAAGGCCATTAATATATCTCATGGTTATATGCTCATTATTGGGTAAATAGTATTTCTATATAATATAATTATAATCAAAGCTTTAAATAAAACCTGAGAAAATTTACCTTGTCATTCTATGGAATGAATCTGATCTTGAATGTCCTAACATCTTGAATAGATTGTCTAACTCTCCAAATGTATTTAATTATTATTAAATTTTGAGTTTAGCAAAATTTGTTATATTATTGTTCAAGTTGATTCTTGAAGAATAGTTTTTATATTATATTGAAATTCGATAAAAGTATTTAATAACATTTGCTGATCATATTATAATTTCAATTTATATAATATGAAACTTTATCATGCTTAATAAAAGGCATATATTACTCATTTTAGTTAGACTTTTATGTTTCATGAATAGACTAAATTCAATGTTGCAAATGGAGTAACGGGGGAAAAATGTTGAGAACTGACCAAAGACCCTATCAGAATAAGCATGAAACTTATGGCGGTGAAGATGCTTACTCTGATTACTCTCAGGAGTCTAGATAATCAAGCATCTTATATTTTATTTTTCCCTTAAAAATTTCACCATAAATTTTACATAAGTTTTAATTAAAAAATTAAACGTTTTACTATATTTTAATACTCAAGTAAAATCTTCGTTTTATTTGGATCAAATAAAGATCTTCTCTAATCGTCGACCGAATTCCTCTGAGTTGCTTGAAACGAGACTAAGTGATTTTCATTTGACGATAATTAATTATTGATGCTAGATCTAAATATAATAGATATGAAATTTATTAGAGACACCAAAAACATTTTAATGATTTTTTTGTAACTTTATCAAATATTTTCTTCAAATTTGACCTCCTTTTGATTCATTAGTCACCTTCTCCCTAGATTTAGCATCCCATAAATTTCAAGGATATATTATTAGTAATATTTTTAATTAATTTTATTCCAAGAATAGTAAGACTTGCTTATATTTCGTGAGTATGGAACAGTCAACGGTCTCCGAAAATTTAAAGTTTGATATTTATGAGGTCTTAGAAAATATTGCAAGTTTAATCGATAAGGGCATCTTCTGAATAAAATCATAGGGGTCTTCTGGCTTTCCTGATGCTTTTATGTTTTAGAGAAAATAATGTTGTCAGAAAGTTTTAATTTAACATGTTAGTCACATATCTTTTCCATCCTATTAAAAGTGTCTCATTGTTTAAGTTCTTGGTTAGTTTTATCCACTCTCCCTTCATTGCCTTGTTCAAGCCATTTTCCTTAGGTATTACTGGCAACATTCTTACTTTATTCATAATCCAGATGAAAAGCATACCTCGCTCTTATACTTTTGATATTGGCATGTAAAACTTTTTACTAGTAAGCAATCAAAACCCCAAAACCCCTGAAGTTGTTTGATTGAGTTTTTGATTGATGAAAGTAGACTATTAACGCATGCTTTATTAGGGTTTTAATAGGGTTTATGTAGGGGTTAATGGTTTAAATATCAGTAATTTAAGTGAGAATATGCGAGGTTTGGGATCAGTTTATGACAGTGAATATATAGATTTATTGTTTAAGTTGCGTTATGGATGTAATGATTATAGTGATCAACTCAGACCTATTCTAAATTACACATCTATTGCAAGACTGCTCCATAAATCTCCTGCTACTGTTAGGTCACACTGTCTATTAGCATTGAATTTAAAGAGATAGCATCTTAATTCTAAGCCTAAAAGACCTTTAAAATTCTAGTAGCATCATATCGATTATCTTATTAATGATAAGACTCTAAAATACTGGGCTCATTTCTCTCTGGCCTAGAGGGCTGTGATGTTTCATCGCCAATTTCCTGAGCTACACATCTCTGCATAATCCATAGCTAATATCTATAAAAAGAATGGTATATCTTACAAGACAGTCAATCGCATTAAGAGAGTGATCGACTTTAATGTTCCATTTTATAAGGATAATTTAAATTATATATTCGATTAAATGCAGAGGGCTTAAGAGCATAATATAAAGTTCATACATGCTGATGAGGCAGTATTCACGTTTAATACCTTCATATCGAGGTCTTGGTATAAGAGGTACAGCAACATAGAAGTTTATGATCAAAAGGTTAAGGTATAAACTCATGCAATCCTTGGTGGAATCAGTGAAGATAGTGGGCTTGAGACTTATGTTATCCACCCTCGCTCTATTAAGACTGAATAATATATTAAATTTTTGCAATAGCTAAGAGATAAGTATGCTGAATAAGAAATTATCCTGTTTGTTGATAACTTATCAGTTCATAAAACTAAAGACTCAAGGAGAGAATATGAAAGGCTAAACATAACACCTGTATTTAATGTTCCTTATAGCCCTCAATTCAATGGAATTGAACTATATTGGGGCCTATTAAAAGGCCACTACAAGAAACTTCTGCTCTATCATCTGATACACGATCTGAAGATAGATACAGTAGATTTTATTAAGAGTGCTGCTAAAAGAGTCAGCGATGATAAAGCAAAAGTATGCGCAAGAGAAGGGAGATTTTGTGTTTATAAATAAGTTTTAGATTTAAACGAATGAATAAGTTCACATATTAAATTTGCCCGTAAAGGATTTGGCTTCTCTTTCATTTCTTTCTCTTAAGGCTTGCTTGGGCCAATGCTTCTTATCTTAATGCCAGCCCCTGCATCTATGTTCATCTCTTCTGGCTTTTATAAATCTTTGAAGAGTCTCTTACTCAATTCATGCTTTACTTGAGACTTTCTCTCTCTGTTTAATTTGCTGCGCTCTTTCACCAAATATATAGCAGTACCAGGTTTTCTATAAAGTTAGAAGTCTATGCTTACTTGAGATGAATGGATGCTTCTAAAGTTCCTACAGCCATGAGTCACTGATTTTGATTCCCTGCTTCTCTTTCTCTTCAGGAGAGATGCTGTAGCGTTTCTTATGAGCTTCTTAAATTACTTCACTTAAATACTCTGGTTTAAGAGTTCCAAGAACTCCAAAGAAGAAGTTTCTCTCTGGTTACTTATTTGAGAGTTGTAATTTTGATGGTAGGTACAGAGCAACATCTGGATCACTCATCGCATCATCATAGAGATTTGTCACTGAGATTTCAGGGTAGTTAGGTATCTCAATCATCTTTATTTCATTGGTCTTAAAAGCTTTTTTCTCTTCACTTAGTAAGGCTTTTAAGAATGATATTTTTGTTCCTTCCTGAGGTGGCAAGAACAATCCAACTATGGTATATATTAGTATTTGATAAAAGCTTACCTTGCTATACCAAATATCTATAGAGGTCCTCCTTACTTCGAAAATTTCCTATCAATTATTGAGATTGTATTCTCTTCATTGCATCATTCATAGACTCCATCTTGCTTCCACTTTCTATAAATGTTTATGAAATTTAAAATTATGGATATCCATTCTAAACTTACTAAAATTTTACTACTAAATAGAGAGATCCAACTGGAGGTCAACCTGAATAAGATAGTAAGAGAAAGATGGAAAAACTTTCTCCAAGTTTCAAAGTTTGACTTCCATTTTTATCAAACTTTCTCCATTAAATTGCTCCTAATAATAATTATTTAATTAGGTGGTGCTCCTAATTTATTTAAAACTTAATTAGGTGGTTATATTAAAGTTCAAAACCGTATTAGGAGGTACATAAAAAAAAAAAATTTTAAAATCTCCCCTCCTAAATTTACAAGAACAGCTTTAGGAGCACCACCTAACTTCACAAAACACATTGAGGTGCATTTTAATGAATAAAATGGATGAATTAGTTTATAAATTATCACTAAATCTAAGAAATATAAAACTAATGTCTCGTACTCTGTTCTCATTAAACCTCTCCAAACCTTTGAGAATATGCTCTTACTCTTGTATAAAGGTAGAATTTAAATAGCTTGTATAATTATTAATGATTATAAAATGAGCGGTAACTTACTTAGAAAAGCGGCAATGCTTGGCATTAGCCAGCAAAAACTTTCTTTCATGAATCAAAAGAAAATTGAGACTTGCGATGCCTCTACCTAGTACGAACCTGAAATTTTCTAACTTTAGGTATCAGACTTTAAATAGCAATTCAGTTGTTAAATAGAAATGCAGAGCTAAGAAATTTAATGCGAAAATCCAATGAAAATGGTTGAAGAGGAGGAAGAGAAAAAAGAAATAAAAGCATTACATTTATGTGAGGAGTGTGAGAAGAACTTCACTTATAAATCTGCTCTTAAGCGTCATATCTTAGAGCAGCATTCTAACAAGCCCAACTCTATCTTAAGCATGATAGATAGATGGAAAATATTTCTGCCCTTACTGCAATAAATAATACAATCATTCAAGAGATCTAAAAGTTCATCTAAAAAACCATCATGGCAAGAAGTTTGAAGTAATAGATCCAGAGACTGGTGAGGTCTTCCTTTAAAAAGAAAGCCAAGAGACCTTCAGAAACTTTGGAACAAAGAGTAAAGAAAGAAAATTAACTTATTAAAGCAGTAAGAAACCTCCCAGCCTCAGAGATAGTAAAAATCACTCTTAAGATGCATGCACTTAAACTTCCAATATTGAATATAATTTACCTTAAAGAGTGTAAAGAAAGTTATCTAATCTTTGAGGATAAATTTGAGAAGAAAGTCATAACAGATAAGTAGTTCGCATACAAGATATATCCGTTCAACTACTTCAAATGCGATGACAAGTATCAAATGGAATTCGTAAATGAAAACCAAGCATTTACAAAGTCAAGAGATAGATAGTGCAGATTTATAATAAAGCTCGATGCTATTCTGCTTGCTCAAGATCATGTAGCTTTTCGTCTTCCTCTATATTAAATGACATTAAGAGACTACATTTAAGATTAAAGGATACCAAAGTAGTTACCTCTTATTCTTACAAATGTTTGCAAAGGCATTGAGGAGCTGCACATTCTTGGATAAGTTCATAGAGATTTGAAGCCTGAGAATATAATGCTTGACTTTTCACCTCTCAGAGTAGTAATAATAGAATTCAATAGATCATAGAGAGTTGAAGCTTCAGGACTTGGCAACGTGTATGGTACTCCTGGATACTTTCCAGAAAGAGAGGACTGGAGAGATGGTGATATTAAGTGGGATATATGGGCTCTAGCAGCAATTATTTGTGAATGCTATATGGCAAGAAATGATTACTATAGCTGGAAAAGAGAGAAAGATTCAAAACAGAGAATACAGCAATATCTAGACTAGAATAAGATAAAAGGTAGAATGAAAGATATGGCTGAGTAAATAATTATTAAGCCTAATCACAGAGCTGACCATACAATAGACTAAATTGTAAGTTGGATAAGAGAGATAAAGTTTAGAAAGCTGCCTCATGATGCTAAAGTACTGTTTGAGTGAATAATTAAAATAAAACACTTGCATTACACACTAATTTTTATTACATTATAACCCTAAACCCCTACATAAACCCTATTAAAACCCTAATAAAGCATGCGTTAATAGTCTACTTTCATCAATCAAAAACTCAATCAAACAACTTCAGGGGTTTTGGGGTTTTGAATGTTTAATATGACACTTTCTTCTTAATCTTGAAAGAAGGGTTAATAAGCACAACTACAGTTTGCCAAATTTTCAATTGCATCTTTCGCAATTTCTTGCCACATTATCAGTCTGTGATGTTTCCATAAATAAATTTTAAATAAGCTTCATGACTCTTTGTTTGATTGGTATATGATGATAAAATTTCATGAAATCTACCAGTAAATGAGAAAGAAGATCGATGAAACTCTGTTTTTTTTTGTCATCATATTATTACTTTCTATCACTTTATTCTTATTCATTTGCTGTTAACCTAATTTCATGAGCAAATTAGTGTTAAATTGTTCACTTGCTAAGGCTGTTTTATGTTTTTCCTGTGGTAATTAAAAAAATATGATATTCTAAAGCTTATGGGGACTATCATACCATTAGGATTTGTAGCAGTATGATCATCTAAAGTTATGATTGAGTCCAATAGCATTTAAACATTTTTGAGCAGTTCAAGTATAACTATTTTTTATTTATTTCTTTTCTAAGTTTCTTTATTATTTTTTAATTATTATTTTATTCAATAATAGGAGAGGCAAAAACTAAGGAGAATTTATTATTATAAGGGTTTAATAGCTACCTTTATATCCTAATATACGTGGTTTAGGCATATTTTATGATCACCCATAACTAAGATATGATCATATTTGCTTGTTTTTTCAGCAATTATTATTCTAATAAAGACTTTTGATTAAATAATGCGCATGTGACCTAATCTTTTTAGCAACGATTCTAATTTTAATTTATAAGAATCTTCATAATCAATTTAGATCACAAATACTCAGTATTTTATAATTAAATTTTAGAAAGTAAAGTGTTTCCTAAAAAAATAGAGGAAAAGTAAGATTAATCAGTGAATCAACACAACAAAAAATATCACTTAATATGGAGAATTTTATTGAATAAAAGCATTTGTATCTTAAATTAAATTCAACTATTAATGCATTTATTGATAAAAAGATTA